>CAUZXS010004317.1:0-24499 GCA_963585895.1 Sepioteuthis lessoniana | reverse complement strand
TCAAAAATGCAATAATAATGCAACATAACAACAACAACAACAACAACAATAATAATAATAATGATAATAATTGCTTTATATATATATATATATATATATATATATATATATATATATATATATATTATTCAATCCAGTAAATCCGGAATAGGGAATAAAATCAATCATGGACAAATAAAAAATATTCAAAAATTGAATATTAGATTTAAATATCCCTGGTAAAGAGCTCAACGTAAATAAAAACCACAGAGCAAATAAATTTTTTAAAAATGTGATCGATTGTTGTTTGATTTTAATATATATATATATATATATATATATATATATATAAGGAGTTTTCTTATGTTGAGACTGTTACATATTCCTATATATTTGTATAGTCTATAAGGTAGACATTAACAAACGTATTTAAAAACTATTATTTACGATCTTAGTACGATATATAGTTTTGTAAAGAAGGTTACAATTAACATTTCCGGCGGTTGTACCGAGTGGATTAAAAAATATTGTTTTCTTAATTTTCCCACAAAGATATCATTTATGCACAGATCCTCAAGAAGTAGGGATTTTACAACTTTTTCTTATGGAGAATTGTAAAAGACAAGGTATTTGTCTCCACTCATTTTGTTAATTTATATAATCTGAGACAACATATCGTCACAGATGAATTTAAGTTACTTAGTGCTTGGTAAGAAATTGTCTAACGCTTTCATATATGGTGGGATATACGGAATGTACGCACCTAGCAATAATAAACTTTCAGTGTTTTTTTCTTTACGTAGGTATCGTGCGTCTTAATATCTTTGATAACGTTTTTTTACGGGGTCGTTTGTAGTGTAATGGTTATCGTAGAAGGAAATGGACAAAGCGATCCGAGTTCCAATCCTAGACGGGGTTGTTTGCATTTCCCATAGTGGTAATACATTTAGAAAAGGCATGAATCCAACTATCCTCACTCCAAGTATGGATAAATAGTTGGGCAGACTGAGGGTTTTAACCTAGGTATGGCAACCAGTCTTGGAGAAGGAAAACTCTGAATCCGCTTAAAAATTGACCTTGTGTCACATCCTGCTCGTGGGGAGGAATTAGGTCAATACATACATTTTTTATTATGAACTTTCTAATCGGTTAAATTCTTCGTATATGTATCATCATCATCATGTCGTGCTGGTAGCACGGATATCCCTGACCCTCTCTCGCCACTCCTCCCTATCGTTCATAGCCCTAGGCAGGTCTTCAGGACAACATCCCGTATCCTCACATAGCTGCTGAATGTATGTTCGTGCTGGTCGTCCTGATTTTGTATGGCCATGTGTGGGGGTCCATGAGAGTACATCTCTTATGAGTTCGTCCCTGCTTCTCCAGCAGTGTCCTGCATGTCTGGTTCGTCTAACTTGAATAGTTTTCGTGATAGGAGGCAGGTGGCCGTACAGTTGGTGTCTTGTGGGGTGTTGCCGCTAGGACTTGTTCAATATTGCTCGCAGCATTCTTGTGTAATTGCCGTCAAGCTTCTTCTCCAGCCGTTTTGTTAGAGTCCATGTAGTGCACCCATATAGCAGTATCGATGTGACCGCTGCCTGGAAGAAACTGCGTTTCATTTTATCGGTTAGGTCTGATTTCCATATAATCGATAGCCTATTGATAGCTGTCCATGCTTTCGTTAACCTCGTGTCGATGTCCTTTTCGGTTGATTCGACGCTGCTTCCTAGCTAAGTGAATTTGTCTACTAGTTTAAGAGGGGTTCCGTCTAGAGTGGAGATGTCCCCCGTTTGATTATAGCACATATATTCCGTTTTGTGTGCATTAACATAGAGGCCTATGCCTGCGGCTGCTCGTTCCAAACTATGCAGTAGTGTTTCGGCTTGGTCGGATGTATTTGCCAGTATCGCTATGTGATCGGCGTAGTCGGCGTTGGTAATTATTTTTGCGGGGTACCTTCTGCTTCTTTTCTTTGTCAGCTCCTATTAATTTAAAATGCTGAATTTTACAAAATGTTATGCTGTATTTTTGTTTGTAAAATATTGCTTAAACTGTGTGTTTTAAATGTAAAGACACGCTTACTATAAACCCAAATTGAATATATGACTCTGTCCAAATGTCAGCGAACACGGCAAAACGTTTTTGAATCTTTTCTAAAAGTTTAAAATTCTTAAAGCCCTAACAGTAGTTTAGAAGAAAAAGTAAAAGCCTAAAACTCCCAATGCTACCACACACACACACACACACAAAAACAAAAAAACAAACAGAAACAAAACAATTGTCATTTGTAAAAGCTCTATAATTCCTAAAGCCTCCTCGGCTCCCAACGGTAGTATAGAAGAAAGACTAAAAAGCCTAGGAAAATGTCCCAATACTGCCAAAAAAACAAAACAAAAAAAAAACTTCAGTACCAGTGAAAGTCTAACGAAAGTACCTTAATCTTGGACTTTAACTAAGTTAAAACTTAAGAAAACTTAAATCAAAATTACCCCCCCACACTTTTTTTTAATGTACACATGGGAAGCAGCATGATGTACGTAAAGGTATTTGAATAAACCCATTGACGACCAAACTCAATACCTAAACGGGTCCTTGACGTGAGTTTGACGACTTAACGCTCAGGATCGTTAGTTCGATCAGGGAACTATTGCTGCTCCTCTATAAGAGTGGTTTCTATAGAAGAGAATAAAACAGCCATCGAAAGATAACCATGACCCACACTCAAACAACATACACAAACCGCATCACTCTTCGCACGGGTAAAAAAGGGGCGCGTCCTGCTGAGGTTGGAGCCCTGGCCTCAGTGTTCGAAAAATCAGCTACAGAGCTCAAACGACAAAAACTACTAAAATGCAAGCAAACACTACAAATAGCGACATTTAACGTAAGAACCTTAAATAGAATAGGACAACTACCAGAGCTAATCGCATCGACCGTAGAACATAAGGTAGATATAATATGCATACAAGAACACAGATACACGCACACCGAAGATATCAAATATCCCGAAACTGGCAAAGGATGGTCGCTCGTCACTGTATCGGCATGGAAAAACTCTGTCAACACCGCAGTAGGAGGGGTAGGATTGCTTATTGGACCTAGAGCACTAAAAACGCTAAATAGCATTGAGAAAATACAACCTAGGATGATGGCAGCTACTTTTAACGGCAACCCCAGAGCAACAACAATCTCCTGCTACAGCCCTACCAATGTTAGTGAAGAAACTGAACTAGTCACCTTCTACGATGACTTATCCTCTTTAGTGCGTAGCATCCCGAAACACAACATGTTAGTCACTGGCCGAGACATGAATGCCCAAATCGGGAAAAACGGAAACAACAAATACAGCCTCCACAACACGTCAAATAGGAATGGGCAACATCTAACAGATTTCATGATAGAAAATAGATTAGCATGCCTCAATACAAACTACCAAAAAAGGGAGGGCAAACTATGGACATACACGTACGCGAACAATAGTAAAGCTCAGATAGACTACGTCCTTATAAACAAGGAATGGAAAAATAGTGCACTGAATTGCGAGGCATACTC
Organism: Sepioteuthis lessoniana; assembly: GCA_963585895.1. NCBI lineage: Eukaryota > Metazoa > Mollusca > Cephalopoda > Myopsida > Loliginidae > Sepioteuthis > Sepioteuthis lessoniana. Next base: position 20,968 of record CAUZXS010004317.1, on the reverse strand, counting down.
CTTTTTCGAGCGTGTGTCCTCCGATCACCGAATAGTCACGGCGAAAATACAGCTAAGCCTACGAAAAAACGCCAAACGAACAGCGACCACCAAACACTATAACTGGGCCCTTTTGAACAACATAGATATAAGAGATAAATACGAATTAGAATTCAGAAACAGATTCGAAACACTACAAGAGAAGACGGAAAAAAGTATACCAAACGACGAATAGGAAAATTTCGTCAATGCGCACCTCGTGGCAGCAGCGAAATGCATTCCAACAAAACTCAAAACTAAATGTAGAGTCCCATGGGAAACTTTAGCGGTGAGAAAAAAACGTGCATTAGTGAAAACAGCCTCCAAAAACTATCGAAAAAAACCTAACAAACACAAATGCCTTAAAACTAAAAACGGCACAATATCAATTAACAGACATATATATAAAGGAACAGACAGAATACATTCAAAATCAGATAGATAAGATTAGAGATAGACAATCTAGGATAGCCTGGCAAACAATAAACGAAGTGAGTAGAAGAAAGAACACAGCCAAAGCAAAACTGAAAGCTGCAAACCAACAAGAAAGAATAAAACTGTGGAAACAGCACTTCGAAAACTTACTAGGAAACCCACCGAAAGTAACACATGAACCAATCACCAGAATAATTAGTGAACAATTAGACATTAAATTAGGACCTTTCACACAAGAAGAACTTGACTCGGTCCTCAAAAAAATTAAAAATAGGAAAGCTGCAGGGCTGGACGAGATTCCCCCAGAAGTATGGAAGACCAGACAATTCGACGACATACTGCTCCGACACTGCAACGCAGTATACAATCAAAATCCGATAGATAGATGGATGAAGGGATGCATACTCCCCTTCCCTAAAAAGGGGGACCTCGGATTAGCCAAAAACTACAGAGGCATAACACTTACATCCATAGCAGCCAAAATCTACAATGCCCTACTACGAAACCGCATAGAACCCAAAATCGACAACATAGGAAAAACCAAAATGGTTTCCGAAGAAATAGATCCACGACCTCACAAATATTAACCATCCGTAGAATCCTTAGAAGGTGTACGGGCAAAAAACCTTCAAGCGACATTAATATTTGTCAACTTTACCAAGGCCTTCGATTCCATTCACAGAGGAAAAATGGAACAAATCCTACTAGCGTACGGCATACCTAAAGAAACCGTAGCAGCAATAACGATTCTCTATAGAAACACAAAAGTAAAAGTACGATCACCAGATGGAGACACAGAATACTTCGACATTGTAGCAGGAGTACTACAAGGGGACACGCTAGCTCCGTACCTCTTTATCATTTGTCTAGACTACGTACTTAGAACATCGATTGACAAAATCAGAGAGAATGGCTTCGAGCTGACGAAGAAAAGAAGCAGAAGGTACTCGTATATATATATATATATATATATATATTCACACTCATACAGATAGACACACACATGCACATATGTACACACAAATATGTAAATACACACCACACATACACAAAATACCACATATATACATACGCACACACACGCATTCACACATACGGGCACTCACAAACACACGCATATACACACATCGGGGCTCAATCCCAGGTTGAGTCATACGAAAGACCCAAAAAATTGTACTTGGCATCTCTTTGCTTAATAGCATTATAAGGTACGGATCAAGGGTAAAATGGAGTAATCAAGGGAAAGGAGTAGCACCCTCTCCAACCCCTCGGTGTAGTAGCTATTGAAAAGGAAGCCTTCGAGTTGCCTTCGAATCGCCTTCGAGTTGCCTTCGAGTCGCCTTCGAGTTGTCTTTAACTACTGTCGGCCAACTAAAAAAATTTTTATTACTCCAGGCAAAAAGTATGGAATAAGAACACTTAGAGGATGTTTATTCGTTTTTTTTTTTATTAAGCAGTAAATAAACTAATTATAGATAAGTCACAAGACATTTTTTCAACAGCCGAACGATATGTCTTCATAAGGTATTCCTTCAAAAAAGTAGATTAAATTATTTCATGGTTTAATTTTTTTCAAGAAGAAAAAAAAATTGTAATTCACATTCCTAAAAGAAATACCCATCGAAGCCTAGTGATGCGGTTGGGTTAGTAAAATGGTTATTCCTGAGTATAGAGTGAGTGGGGGAGAGGCTCTCTGTGATTGGATATACTAATCACGTGATGAGCCCAGAAGTCTTGGTGCAAAAATCCCAAATCCAGTCAGACAGATTCCACCAGACGTTCTGTGCGGCGGGGACGGTAAAGGCTCCCAGAAAGACAACCCTAAGATACCAGATATCTTCTTCAGCGCGCCAGTAAGTCCCTTAAACACAACTTTATAGAGAGGGAGGACTGTATATTGTTATTAGTTGTTTCACGTGTTGATTAATAAATTGTTAGAATTAAACGAAATATTAATTCATTAATTTGTTGCTGTTAGCCTTAGAATAAACTCTATGCTGGCACAATAATACTTTCTTAGTTTAATGGTATATCAACCTTCATGGGTTATGTAATGGCAAGCGCCATCCTAGTAGAAGAACAGTAGTGGTACTAGTTAACCCATTGATCAATGGATAAGGGAGCTCATACCTTGGGTGTACATATATATATATATATATATATACCAATTGTATTAGTTCGAAAGTGGACGTAATAGCGCGACTGGAGTTCGAAATTGTTTACTATGAAGTCACTGTTCAACACGTTAGCCACTACCTCACGGGACGCCCCCCTCCGTCCCTCCATCATACCGAACTGAAAGTTTCAGGAGCCTGCTTAGAAGGTGTAAATTTTGTGACCGCATTTTCCTCTCTAAAGCTGGATACGTCAATCACTTGAAGTCTCATGGGAGACGTGAATAGAACTCACTTCCTTTGATGCTAGTTGATACCACAAGCGTCATTTTGAGTAAAGTCTGCAAGTCTTTGACTTGAAAACGTACATAGCAGTTAACAAAAAACCCTCTTCGAGAACTGAATCAAGTACCATTTACAGTCAAGTCATCACCCTATTTGTCAGTCATCTCTACTTCAAGGTTTGCAAGACTTCTGAGAGTTTGAAAGATCACCAGAGTACACAGTCGAAGGGAAGGCGTCAATCTAGACGATGTTGGAAGAGAAAGAGGCAGCAATCATCTTTGAAAATGAAGCAACGACTACATATATATATATATATATACATATATATATATATATATATATATACGAGGGTCGTTCTAAAAATTCAATGTTTACTTTGAAAGAAGAGCCATAGCCGAATATTTTAACTGTGACAATACATTACCACTTTTAATAAAAATAGAAAAACAAATTCAGATTTCTATCTTAATTTCTCTGTAGATGTGGTCAATACAAAAGAGAAAAGTGTGTGACATGAAACACCTGAAGAAGGCCGAAGGATATATCAGCCTAAACCTTGTGATTATACCTATAAAGATGCTGTCAATAGTCCGAATATTCTAATTAATAATATTCACGTGTATATATATATATATATATATATATATATATAGTGTTTTACAATTGTTGAAACAAAGCAGCGACCTTTCAGATCTTCCCTGTTGACTTTATTTTCTTTCTCTTTTCAGATTATTTCTGAGAAATGTAGCCAAATTCTGCTGGGGTGAATGGAACTAAAGATCTTTTGAGCGAAGACATATTACTAAAGTCTTTCAAGATTGTTCAATGAAGATACAGAAAGAAATTCAATTTCAATAGATCTCCAAGCAAGAATCAGATTTTAAAGTTGGTCATGGCACTGGTGAAGATCGGATTGAAGGTCCTATTTACCCAACCCCTCCACTCAGGCAGGGTATGACACAAGGTCAATTTTTAAGCGGAGTTTAACAGGTTTGAATTCAGAGTTTTCCTTCTCCTAGACTAGTTGCCTAACCAAGGCTGAAGAACCTAGTCCGTCCTACTATTTACCCATAGCTGGAGGGAGAATAATTGGATTCATACCTTTCCCAAGGGTATTAGTGCTATGTGAAAATGCAATCAGTCTCGTCCAGGATTTGAACTCGTGTCGCCGTGTTCATTTCCTACGACGATAACGACTACACCACGGGCACCTGATTGAAGGTAGCCATCATTGAGAAGACTCAAACGATCACCCTGGAAGAATGTCCACGTGTTATCAATAATTTTTCACGCAGCATGTATCAGTACCTTCATCTGAACAGCCAATATCTGAAACATGTACTCATGGGCTCCTCTTGGTTAATGTTTGGGACTAAATGGTTGTAGATCCTAAAATGTTATCTTTTTACCTTTCAATAAATGTGATTTTTCTTTACTCTATCATTTGTGGTCTTTTATTCGTCCCCGATCATTTTGTTTCAAAAATTGCAAAACATTCCAGGTTCAATCCCAGATCGAGGACTACCAAAGACTCAGAAAAATGGTACTTGATGCCGCCTTGTTAAACACTCAGGATTATAAGGTAAAGATCAAAGATAAAGTGGAGCAATCCAGGGAATGGAGTAGCGCCCTCTCCAACACTTGGGTGTAGTTGCTATTTAAAATGGGGCCTTCGGTTCACCTTCGACTAAAGTCACCACCAAATTATATATATATATTCAGAAAGCCATGGGAAGCAGCATGGTGGATGTAAAGGCGGACAAATCATATGACGGGTCAACGCCATGCTTAACCAGTTTCTAGTGATATAAATCCTACAGGACAACGGCCAGGATCAATAGTTCGATCGGGGAACTACTGCTGTTCATCAATTAGGGTGGCTTTTATAGATGAGAATAAAGACACAGCTATAGAGGTGCTCGTGGTGTGATGGTTATCGTCGTAGGAAATGGACACGGCGATACGAGTTCAAATCCTGGATGCGACTGATTGCATTTGACATAGCACTAATACCCTTGGGAAAGGTAGGAATCCAATTATTCTCCCTCCAGCTATGGTTAAATAGTAGGATAGACTGGGTTCTTCAGCCTTGGTGAGGCAACTAGTCTAGGAGAAGGAATACTTTGAATCCAAACCTGTTAAACTCCGCTTTAAAAGATTGACCTTGTGTCATATCCTGCCCGAGCGGAGGGGTTGGGTAAATATGATAAAGACACAGCTATTGAACGATTACCATGACTCTCACTCAAACCACTTGTCCGAACCACATCGCTCTTCCTGTGGGTAAAAAAGGGGCTCGTCCTGTTGAGGTTGGAGCCCTGGCCCCAGTGGTCGAAAAATCAGCTACAGAACTCAAACTAAAACAAAAATGACTAAAAGGCAAAAGCACAATACAATTAACCACAATTCAACGTTAGAACCTTAACGATAGATGATAACATAGATATAATATGCATACAAGAACACAAATACATTCATAGCGATGATATTAAATATCACGATACCGGCAATGGATGGACCTTTGTCTCTGCATATGCATGAAAAAACTCTATCAATGCTACGGCAGGAGGTGTAGGTATACTTATGGGATTACGGGCTCTGAAATCACTAAATAGCATTGAGAAAATACAACTGAGCATGATGTAGCTACATTTAATGACAACCCCAGCACAACAATCCTCGCCAATGTTAGTGAAGAAACTGATCTTATCGCCTTTTATAACGAGTTATCCTCCCTTGTTCGTAGCATCCCGAAACACAACGTTCTCGTCATCGTGGAGACATGAATGCCTAAATTGGTGAAAACGTAAGCCAAAAATTCAGCTTACATAACTTGTCAAACAGAAATGGGGAACATCTAACAGATTTCACGCTAGAAAATAGATTAACATACCTCAATACTAAATTTCAGAAAAGAAAGAGAAAACTATGGACCTACACCTACGCAAATAATACTAAAGCACTGAAAGACTACGTCTTTAAAAATAAGAAATGGAATAATAGCATATTGAATTGCGAGGCATATTCCTTTTTCGAGGGTGTGTCCTCCGATCACCGAATTGTCATGGCAAAGATACGACTGAGCCTACGAAGGAATGCGGCCCGAACAACAATAACCGTATACTATGTCTGGTCCTGCTAAACAACTGGGATATTAGAGATATTATAAATAAATTTATGCTAACACAAAGAAGCAAACTCGATGCGCTTCAGGGAATATAAAAAACACCTACTCCGAATGACGAATATGAGAACTTCGTCAATGCCCACTTAGAAGCGGCAGCAAAATACACAGCAACTAAACAAAGAGCTAAACCTAGAGTCCCATGGGAGACATTAGTGGTTAGAAAAAACGTGCAGACGTGAAAACCGCTTCTAAATGCAATAGGAGGAACTCAATCAATATCAATACCAAGAATCTTAGGAAGGCACAAAAGGAATTTACTAATATATACCCGAAAGAACAAACAGAATACATACAAAATCAGAGCAATAAGATTAGAGACTCGGTTGAAGATAGACAATCTAGGATAGCATAGCAGACGGTAAACGAAGAGAGCAGAAGGAAAGCACTGCGAAAACTAAGCTGAAAGCTGCCAGCCAAGAAGAACAGATACACCTGTGGAAACAACATTTCCAGAATTCACTTGGAAAACCTCCGAAAGTTACGCATGAACCAATCACGAAAATCATTAGTAATCAACTAGAGATCAAACTAGGACAGTTTACGCAAGAAGAACTCGACTCAGTACTAAGAAAAATTAAAAATAAGAAAGCAGCAGGGCTTGATTAAATAGCCCCAGAAGTATGGAAGGCCAGGAAATTCGATGATATACTGCTCCGACACTGTAATGCAGTATATAACCAAAATACAACAGACAGATGGACAAAGAGATGCATCCTCCCTTTCCCTAATAAGGGTGACTTTGGAATAACCAAGAACTACAGAGGTATAACCCTTACATCCATTGCGGCCAAGGTATATAATGCTCTACTACGCAACAGCATAGAACCCAAAATTGAGAAGATACTTTGGAAGAACCAAAATGGCTTTCAGAGAAATCGATCCACGGCATAACAAATTTTGACTATCCGTCGAATTCTAGAAGGTGTTCGTGCAAAAAACCTAGAAGCAACAATATTATTTGTGGACTTCACCAAAGCCTTTGACTCCATACACAGAGGGAAGATGGAGCAAATACTTCTCGCCAACGGCCTACCCAAAGAAACCGTCGCAGCCATAATGATGCTATATAAAAACACGAAAGTAAAAGTACGCTCTCCGGATGGAGACACAGACTTCTTCGACATTTCAGCAGGTGTGCTACGGAGAAACATATGAGCCTCATACCTGTTTATTATCTGCCTAGACTACGTACTTTGAGCATCTATTGATTTAATGAAAGATAACAGTTTCAAGTTGGCAAAGGAAAGAAGCAGAAGATACTCCGCACCAACTATTACGGATGTGGACAACGCCGATAACATAGCGCTTCTGGCAAATACACTGGCCCAAGGTGAAACTCTGCTACATAGTCTGGAACGAACAACTGCTGGCATAGACCTCCATGTCAACGCACACAAGACGGAATACATGTATTTTAATCAAAGAGGCGACATCTCCACACTCAATGGTAGTTCTCTGTAACTAGGAAGCAGTGTCTCATCAACCGAGAAAGACATCAACACGCGACTAGCAAAGGCATGGACAGTTATCGATAGACTATCGGTCATATGGAAGTCAGGCCTAACCGACAAAATAAAACGCAGTTTCTTCCAAGCAGCGGTCGTGTCGATCCTGCCATATGGAGGCACTACATGGACGCAGTATGGAGAAAAAGCTTGACGGCAATAACACAAAAATGCTGCGAACAGTATTGAACAAGTCCTGAAGGCAACACCCCACAAAACAGCAGCTATACGGCCACCTACCACACATCACGAAAACTATCCAAGTTAGACGAACAAGACATGCGGGAAACTGCTGGAGAAGTAAGGACGAACTCATAAGCGATATACTCCTTTAGACCCCTTCACACGGACGAGTAAAAACAGGATGACCAACTAGAACCTATATACAACAGCTCTGTGCCGATACAGCATATAGCCTTGAAGACACCCCGGGAGCAACGGACGACAGAGACGGGTGGCCAGAGAGGGTCTGGTAGATCCGTGCTGGCAGCGTGACATGATGATGATGAGAATGATAAATATTCGGCTGGGGACCTGTTTATACAACTAGGTTTAGTTATATTATTATTTAATGCCAAATCCTGTTTATAAATATATATTAAATATATGGGTTTTGGTTTGGTTGGGTTTTATGGCATATCAACCATTGTAGGTTATTTAATGCCAAATCCTGTTTTTATGTATATATCAAATATATAGGATTTGATTTGGTTGGGTTTTATGGCATACAAACCATTGTAGGTTATTTAATGCTAAATCCTATTTATACATATATATCAAATATATAGGATTTGGTTTGGTTGGATTTTATGGCATATCAACCTGTGTAGGTTATCTAATGCCAAATCCTTAATTTTTAACTAAATAGTTTCTAAGCAAAATTCTTAAATGAGCTCTCTTTCATTAATTTGCACACAGTCAAATGGTTTCATGTATTCCTATCTAACAGTAACAATTATAATTAATATTAATCATTTGTTTGCAAACATTTAAATGGTTTAAAGCATTGCGATTTAACATTAATTATTCAATTTAATACTAATCATTTGCTTGCACACAGTTAAATGGTTTCAAGTATTACTATTTAATAATAATTCTATTCCACATGAGTCATTTGTTTGCACACAGTTAAATGGTTAAACAGTTCTTTTTTACCCTTAGATGAGACCCAAACGGTAAAAACACTCCGAGCCAGAGTGGACCTGAGAGTAACAGCCATGAAAAGGTACTCCTCATTCCCAAAAGCTCCCGGACTGAAGCCTCACAATCAGATAAAGTCGGCGTATTCTACAGCCCCACTTGGCATATCTGCGTGTTTATGCATAGTTACAAATGAGCTTTTCCTCGAAAATGTTATTACATGGGAAGATGAGTCTAAAAGGTAATGCATTTCTAAAAGAATTTAAAAAAAATTCTAATAAGAATTTGAAGTGTGGCCTTCAACAGTATAAACACAATGACCCTTGTCGATAGATCGATAAATAGATAGATTCATCTTATCGATCAAATGAGCATCATAGATAGATAGATAGATAAATAGATTCCTTTTTATTTATTGAATGACTCTCGTTGAAAGATAAATAGATAGATTATTAGATAAATTGATTTCTCTTATCTATTAAATGACCCACACTGAGAGAGAGAGAGAGAGAGAGAGAGAGAGAGATAAATAAATAAATAAATTGATTTCTCTTATTTATTAAATGACCCTCACAGATATATATATATATATATATATATATATATATATATATATATATATATATATATATATATATATATAGAGAGAGAGAGAGAGAGAGAGAGAGAGAGAGTCAGATTTCTTTTATTTATTGAATGAGCCTCAAAGACAGGTAAGATTCCTCTATTGAATGACCCTCATAGATAGATAGATAGACTGATAGATGGATTCTCCTTATTTGTCCCTCGGTTTGCATCTTTAATTGAATTGTTGGGTACTCATACTAATGCTCGACGAGAGAGAGAGAGAGAGAGAGAGAGAGAGTTGGCGTGTTGGTTGGTTTTATGGCATGTCAACCCCCAATGGATGATTCAATGCTGAAGTCAGTCTTTTTTTGTCTTTAAGCAATTACAATTTCAATTAATTATTCTTTTTAATAATAACGATGACAACCACCACCACAACAATAACCTAATATCGGCCTGAAGACCAGACTTAATAATAATCAACCAAAAAAAAAAAAAAAAAAAAGAAAAAAAAAAGAACTTGCAAAATAGTCGACTTTGCTGTCCACAGAAAGAATGTGAAAAGAACGATAAGTACCTCGACCTCGCTAGGGAATTGAAAGAAAACTGTGGAACATGCAGAGCCAAGTACTCAGATCTTGCCAGAGAACCCCCCCAAAAAAAACAAACTGTGGAGCATACAGGGTTACAGTGATACCAACCGTAAGTGGTGCACTTTGAACGGTTCCGAAATGTTTTGAAAGGGGACTGGGAGCGTTGGAAATCGGTAGACGAATCGAGACCATTCATAGAACAGCATTGTTGAGATCGGCTAGAATACTGAGAAGAGTCCTGGTTACCTGAGGTCACTTGCTGTCACTCAGACTTCAGTAAAAAACCATCAGCTAACGCTGGCGTGAAAAACTCGTAAGGAGCATGGTAATAGCTATAATAATAATAATAATAATAATAATAATAATAATAATAATTTACTTTCAATTATATGGTTTCAAGTATTTCAAGCAATTACATTGTTCCAGCAAACTACTACTAATAATAATCTGTAAACTACTATAGCTTCAACTAACTATTCTTAATACAAACAATTTGCCCAGAGTTATGTGATTTCAAGTATTCCTATCCAATACTAAGAATTTCCATTCGGATCTATTAGGAGGCATTCCTCTAGCGAAGTGGCAAACGTGTTGAACTGCAACCTCAAAGTGAGCGAGTACAAACTTCAGTCACGCTATTACGTTCACTTTCCGACTAATATCCTAAGGGAAAGCATGAACCCTCTTATCCGTCAGCAATGGGTTAAATAGTATAACTACTGTTTTTCTGCAAGGATTGCTTTGGCATTAAATAACCCACAAAGTTTGGTACGCCATTAAACAAAGAAACCAACCACCGCATCTATTTGTCCTATAGATCGGACTCTTACAAATTTTATTAATCTTGGTCAGAGTTGACCTGGGAGTAATGGTAACTAATGGGAATTCTACACTCCTCAGTGCTCTAGAACTGGAGCCTCACCACTTGATACAGTTTAGTGTATTACTGAGGATACCCCCCCCTTTATTGGTGGGTAGGGATTTTAACCTTCCGCTGGCGAAGCTGTCAGTGTGTTTTAAGTCTTGCCGACAGGGTGAAAAGAGAAGGGATAGAGAACCGGAAACAAATTCTGACGAGCGGAGCGTGGATCCTCGTGGCCTAATAGCTTATGTGCTGGGCTGTGACATTGTAGTAAGTGAGTTCGAACCGCACTTTCCGCCTAATATCCTTAGGGAAGGGATGAGACCCCTTACTCCTCCCTTATCACCAGCTATGGGTTAAATGGCGCCACTACTGTTCTTCTACAAGAATGAGGTTAGCATTAAAAAACCCACGAAGGTTGATATGCCATCAAACAAAGAAACTAAACTCCAGTGATTGTTATTTTATTTTTAGTCAGTATGTTGGCGGGCACGGGCGCTTGTTTAGGTGGTGTGAGTATATATATATATATTTGGAAAAAGGGAAATACCAGCCTTCATTATAATAATGGCCTTTTTATATTGTTTTCCTTCCAGGGATGGGCAAGTGCATTTAAAGTCATTAGTATTTGTAATGGTCAAATGCCACCACATATTTCCTATCTGAGTAAAAAGAGTACTTGAATGATACACGCTGTCATCTTTAAGCGCATCTGTTCGGAAAACACATAGTTTCACCGAAAAACGAACTACACATAAACATTTTTATCTTTCTATTTATTGTAATCGTTCTTTTAAGCTCCTCAACACATGTTAATTCATTTTGGTCAGCACAATGTTGTTGGGTATTCACCTCAACTGTCAAAAGGCGGCGTTCGCTTACAAAACTATTCAGTTTTGTAAGCGTGGTGAGGTACAAATTTTCGGCCTTTGAATAGCGTGGAATCATCACTTTCTTGCCATTACTTCCAGGTCCGAAGTCATAGTACTTTTTAGGGGTCCTATCTATGGGTCATATAGATTTGTTTAAAAATTATTTACATTAGAAAGGTTTGGTTCGGCCTTTTTGTTTAATGTGTTATTTAATGCCAACTAAACTCTTACGGAAGAACAGTAGTGATATTATTTAACCCATTGAAAGGAAGATAAGAGAGTTCATGCCTTTCCTTAGTGTATTTGTCCGAAAGTAAACGTAATAGAGTGGCTGATATTCGAACTTGCCTACTTCGAGACTACAGTCCAGTACTTTAGCCATTACGCTACGCCATGACTCTCCCTTTTTTAACTTGGTTTCAGGTGCTAAATAAAATACAAGATGTACATAATAAGCGCCACAAAAAGCGACTGAGTTTAAATAAATCTTTATCGTGCTAATTAGGGAATTTCTGTATCTATTACGACACAGTATTACGGAGGTCATGTTTAGAATATATTGTTGTAATTCGCTTTTAAACGTAATTCCTTGCGGTCCACTCCAGTGAAACATTTTTTACTTAAGTGGCAAGTCAAGTTTCTTCCTTTTTGACCGACGTATAAATTCACTATGAACAGATTAGAGTCGTTTTGGTACTTGAAAGAAATTATTAGCAAGATGAAGACGTCAGATGTGCCGAGTCAGTCATGAATATGAGTCACAGAGAGAGAGAGAGAGAGAGAGAGAGAGAGAGAGAGAGAGAGAGAGGGATATCTATCTATCTATCTATCTATCTATCTATCTATCTATCTATCTATCGTCCTGTGAGTACGGGCTGAAGAATACGCCGATTGCACCTCCGTAGATATTAAGACCCCTCACCAAGGAGTGTCTTGAGTATGACATTAAACGATCTGATGGTGAGGCTCCAGTCCTGGAGTTTCAGGGAATGTTGAGTACCTCTTCATTGGCATGACTCCCTGGTCCACCCTGTCCGGAGTGGTAGTACCTGTTAGTGTCCTATCTATTTACTATACTTTGAACCATTTGATTGTTCAAACAAATGATTAATATCAAATTGGATTATTAGTATAAGATATCAATACTTAAAAGCATTTAACAGTGTGAAAACAAATCAATAATGTGGAATAGAATTATTAGTATTAGATTGCAAAACTTGAAACCATTTTGTGTCCTGGATAAGACATTAAATTGTATCTGATTGTGAGGCTCCCGTTCTGGAGTTTGACGAATGTGGAATTGCCTTTTATTACCATTGCTCTAGGGTATACTCTGACTAGGAGTGGTAGTACTTGTTAGGGTCCCATCTATGGGTCAAACTGAATTCTAAAATCTTTTATTAGGTATTTTATTAGGGATAATTATTACTGGTGATTTAAAATTATACAGCTGGGGGCAAGTTTTTCGTAATATATCATCATCATCATCGTCGTGCTGCGAGTACGGATTTCCCTGACTCTCTCTCTCTCTCCCTCTCTCTCTCTCTCTCTCGCCACTTATCTTTATCATCCGTCGCTTCCGGCGGGTCCTCTAGACTACATTCTATGCGCGTCCGTGTATGGGCTCGTTCTTACTTCTCCAGCAGTGTCCCGCATGTCTTGTTCGTCTTATTTAGATGGTTTTAGAGATGGGAGGTAGGTAGCCCTACAACTGCTGTTTTGTGGGATGTTATTTCCAGGATTTATTCAATATGGCTCGTAGCATTTTCATACAATTCCCGTCTAGCCTTTTCTCTATACGCTAAGTCAGCGTCCATGTGGTGCATTCACATAGTAGAAGTGAGAGATTACCATGTCCCTCGGAGGTGCCCGTGGTGTAGTCGTAGGAAATGAACACGGCGACTCGAGTTCAAATCCTGGACGAGACTGATTGCATTTCACATTGCACTAATACCCTTGGGAAAGGTATGAATCCAAAATATTCTCCCTCCAGCTATGGGTAAATAGTAGGACAGACTGGGTTCTTCAGCCTTGGTGAGGCAACTAGTCTAGGAGAAGGAAAACTCTGAATTCAAACCTGTTAAACTCCGCTTAAAAATTGACCTTGTGTCATATCCTGCCCGAGTGGAGGGGTTGGGTAAATAGTACCATGTCCCTCGTAATATATAGGAATACTCAATAAATAAAATTATTGATTTTGAATAGCAATACTTGAAAACATTTAACTGTGTGCAAACTAATAGTTAATATTAAATAAAATTATTATTATTAAATAGCAATACTTGAAACTATTTAAAAGTATGCAAAAAAAAAAAAGAGCTCTAACTCGTTTAAAAATGAAGTTACTTACAAACTTTACTTCACCGGACATTGGCATAATGGTTAGAGTGTTTGCCAAGGGCCCGGGAGAGTCATACCAAAGACTTAAAAAATGGTACTTGATGCCTCCATGCTCAACACTCAGCATTATAAGGCACGGATCAAGGGTAAAGTGGAGAACTCCTGGGAAAGGAGTTGCGCCCATCCCTGCACCTTTGTGTAGTAGCTATCGAGAGGGGAGCCTTCGGGTAATCCTCGACTATGGTCGCCAACTTTACTTACTTACAAACTATTCACTTACAAATTCTCTCCCTCCCTCCCTCCCTCTCTCTCTCTTTCTCTTTCCCCCCTCTCTCTCTTTCTCTCTCTCTCTCTCTCTATATATATATATGCATATTGTCATCCACAGACAGACTGTTTCGTTGTATCACAACTCTTCAGTATGGCTAGACACGTAGGAGGCTTGAAGCTGGGATCGAAACCCGCCCAACTTTACGTTAGACTTAGTATCATACAGCTCAGTCAACAAGCGAACCACGTTTGGTTGGCATTAAATAACCGTCAAGGGTTTGTTTGCCATTAAATCAAATGATTAATATCAAATGGAATTATTTGTATTCGATTGTAACACTTGAAACCATTTAACTGTGCGCAAACAAATAAATCATATTTGATAAATTATTTTTATATATAACAGGATTCGGCAATAAATAATCTATAAGGGTTGATATGCCATTCAACTAAATTACCAAATGATCTATTTATTTATCTATCTCTGTCTGCTATTGTCTATTTACCCAATTCTGTGAATATATATTTACCTAAGTTCATTGATATTTATCGACCAATTTGTCTCAGTTTGTTCATATCTATATGGAAGTAAATGATGGACAATTTGTCTTTAATTGGAATCATTTTGAGATGAGGCTTTTTTTAATCTGAGAATTAATTTTTATTTATTGCGGACTTTTCCCCCTCATCTTGGTAGTTATTTGTGTTGTTTCTTCTTTCACTACGTTTCGGCCAAATTTCACCTCTGGCCTTCTTCAGGTGTTTTACCGCGACCTCGGATAGGAATGCTGAGTCTTGTAACCGTATCCCCAGTAATTACTGCCTTCCATAGTTGTTGTCTATCGCACCACCGTAGATATTAAGACCCCTCACCAAGGAGTGTCTTGAGTATGGTGCGATGTTAAATGATGTTAAATCAACGATGTTAAATGATGTTAAATCAACGATGTTGATGTTAAATCAACGATGGATCGTTGATGTTAAATCAACGATCCATCGTTGATTTAACATCACTAATATCATACTTTCTCGTCCTGAAGATGGTTCATTAGAACCCAAACGCAGTAGTCTCGACATTGTTTCTCAATAAATCTCTCCTCCCACTTGGATGATCTTATCCATTTTTGTCTGTATATCATATCTATATATTTCTATTTATCTAAGTCTGTTCATATCTATCTATCTATCTATCTATCTATCTATCTATCTATCTAATAAAAACCTGATGTGCCGTTATTGTTGGTTTACGATTTCATAAGGAGAATTTTAGTAATACAAACACCCCCAGTCACGTATGTAGTACATTCTTGTTTTGTAACAAATGACCCCAATAAAATTAGGAGATTTATTTGATTGCAACAATATCAGTTTCATGACACGATCTCATTTTGTTATAATGTTGGTATCAGATGAAGAATATATTGTGTGACAGCCATATAGTGTAGAGAAATAGGGAGATATGAGGTGAAAAATGTGTGAGTGTGTGTGAGTGTGTTTGTGTGTGAGTAGAAAAAAAGGAGAAAAATAAGAGAGAGAGAGAGAGAGAGAGAGAGAGGGGAGAGGGAGAGGGGGGCGAGGGGAAGAAAAAGAAGGAAAAAAACAAAGCATTCACGCAAGAAGCATAGAACGCCTTCGTTAGAAGTTTATGTGCGTCTTCTGCGTGAAACTCCGACTGAAATAGACAGACAGACAGACAGACAGAAGAATAGATAGTAATTTACGAAGCACTTTTGCTTCGATGTGGCACAAAGCCGAATAAATGGGGCAGTCAATGTTACTCGAACACACTTAGTGTAGGTTTGCTAGTCTAGCTTGCTAACCATTACACCACCAGAGGTGGTAATTTACTAAGCTTTTTGCTTAGATGTGGCACAAGGCCATATGAAAGGGGCACCCAATGAGACTCGAACTCACTCGTGTAGGTTTGCTAGTCCAGCTTGCTAACCATTACACGACCGGGGGGCCAAGATAGATAGATAGATAGATAGATAGATAAGAACAGGCTTAGATAGATAGATAGATAGATAGATAGATAGATAGATAGATAGATAGATACGAACAGGCTTAGATAGATAGATAGATAGATAGATAGATTGATAGATAGATAGATAGATAGATAGATAGATAGAGAAGAACAGGCTTAGATAGATAGATAGATAGATAGATAGATAGATACGAACAGGCTAAGATAGATAGATAGATAGATAGATAGATAGATAGATAAGAACAGGCTTAGATAGATAGATAGATAGATACGAACAGGCTTAGATAGATAGATAGATAGATAGATAGATAGATAGATAGATAGATAGATACGAACAGGCTTAGATAGATAGGTAGATAGATAGATATATAGATACGAACAGGTTTAGATAGATAGATAGATAGATAGATACGAACAGGCTTAGATAGATAGATAGATAGATAGATAGATACGAACAGGCTTAGATAGATAGGTAGATAGATAGATATATAGATACGAACAGGCTTAGATAGATAGATAGATAGATAGATAGATACGAACAGGCTTAGATAGATAGATAGGTAGATAGATAGATTAGAAAGAGGGAGATAGACGCAAAGCAAACCAATTGCAATTAAAAATGGAGGAGAAAGCAAATAAAAATTCTTTTTTCTTTCTCTTTTAGAATGAACAACCAGTACAATTTAAAACATAACAGTGATGAACAAAAGAAATGAGCCATCTGCCAAAAAATCTATGTTTAAATTTCATTAAGACGCTCGAAGTGTTATGTTATCATTTTGGAACCGTGTCGCATGTTGTAGAAAATAGACTAACACAGTCTGAGGGAGAGACAATGAACTGAATTCTCACTAACACGGAAAACAAGGCATGCAAAAGTGATGAGGTACTTCTCTGACTCAACTCCAACGATAAACTTCTTCTTTTGCATATATATATATATATATATATATATATATATATATATATATATATATATATATATATATATATATTGTCATCCACTGACAGAGTGTTTCGTTGTATCACAACTCTTCAGTATGGGACACGTAGGAGGCTTGAAGCTGGGATAAAATAAGAAAAGAAAAGAAAAAGACGGGTAATTTTATTTCATTTTTGCTCGCCAATGTTTGTAATAGAATAAATTAGCCAACGAAAGAAAAAAAAAAGGTTTATTGAAAAAGAGAATATCTTCTCTAACAGATAACCGAATATTTATTAAATCTATACCAGCTTTTTTCTTTTTTTTTACCTTCTATCAGCTAGTTTTGAAAATTATTTCAAGGTAATTCGTTAGTGACAAAATGCATTCAGCATCTGTCTGTGTATCAGCTAAATACCGATTCACTGACCTGATTTTTTACCTGCTCGTATTGATCCAATGGTGACCAAGGATTCAGAAAGATTGCTAGGGGAGAGAGAGAGAGAGAGAGAGAGAGAGAGAGAGAGAGAGAGAGAGAGAGAGAGAGGATAATCAACTGAGTAAAACACATTTTTTAGAAGGAAGACACCAGGTTTAATTTGTCATTTAGTAAGTATATATATATATATATATATGGAGAGAGAGAGAGAGTGAGAGAGAGAGAGAGAGAGAAGATAATCAACTGAGAAAAACACATTTTTTAGAAGGAAGACACCAGGTTTAATTTATCATTTAGTAAGTATATATATATATATATATATATATGGAGAGAGAGAGAGAGAGAGAGAGAGAGAGAGTGAGAGAGAGAGAGGATAATCAACTGAGTAAAACACATTTTTTAGAAGGAAGACACCAGGTTTAATTTGTCATTTAGTAAGTATATATATATATATATATATATGGAGAGAGAGAGAGAGAGAGAGAGGGAGAGAGAGAGAGAGAGAGAGGATAATCAACTGAGTAAAACATTTTTTAGAAGGAAGACACCAGGTTTAATTTGTCATTTAGTAAGTATATATATATGAAGAGAGAGAGAGAGAGAGAGAGAGAGAGAGAGAGAGAGAGTGGCGCTCGTGGTGTAATGTTTACCGCCATAAGAAATGGACACAGTGACCCGAGTTTCAATTCCAGGATGAAGTAGATTGTATATCACGTAGAGCTTAGGAAAATGTATGAAGCCAACTATTCTGCCTCTAGCTATGGGTAAATAGTAGGTCAGACTGGTTTCTTTAATGTTGATATGGATAAGGGTTTAAGTAAAAGAAAACCTTGAATTCAAAACTGTTAAATTCCACTTTTTGACCTTGTATTACCCCCTGCTCGTATTGATTGGTTAATCATATATACATATATATATATATATATATATATATATATAAACAAAAGTGATCAGACGAATAGGAATATTTTATTTTTTATTTTTTATTGCTTTCAACTGTATATATGTGATGGGCAAATTATTGCTTTCAACTATATGTATGTGATGGGCAAATTATTGCTATCAGCTATATATATATGTGATGGGCAAATTATTGCTATCAGCTATATATATATGTGATGGGCAAATTATTGCTTTCAACTATATGTATGTGATAGGCAAATTATTGCTATCAGCTATATATATATATGTGATTGGCAAATTTTTGCTTTCAACTATATATATGTGATGGGCAAATTATTGCCATGTTGAATAATTAATCTCGTACATGCACTTTGTTTGTTTCAGGTTTTGTCTACTGTGCATCAAACTAGAGTCAGTTGGGAAGTGCCGGTAAGGAAAACGTTATGACGTAATTCAGAAATCTAAAAACGGCATTTTATATTGTTAGGCATTTACGCCGAATGCTCTAGTACGTAGATTTCAGACTGTTTGGGTGTCAATTTGAAGAAAGATTCAAATTCATACTGGAGAAAACTAAACACCAGGTTCGCTAGTCACAATTGTTACGATGGAGCCCAACATGGAGGTCTACATGAAGTGACTGGAGATGCCCGTGGTGTAATGGTTATCGTCGTAGGAAACGGACCCGGCAACACGCATTCAAATCCTGGACGAGGTTGATTGCATTTCACATAGCCCTAATACTTGGGAAAGGTATGAATCCAATTATTCTCTCTCCAGCTTTAGGTGAATAGTAGGGTAGACTGAGTTTCTTAGCCTTGGTTAAGCAACCAGTCAAGGAGAAGGAAAACTTTGAATTCAAATCTGTTAAACTCTATTTAAAAATTGTCCTTGTGTCGCATCCTACATGTGTGGAGGAGTTTTAAAATACATACAAAAAGTGACAGGAGGAAGTAGTGATGATCTGGATCGAAAGGGTGGCTGGTGGAGGAATTTATTCAGTCAACAGGACTTTGCTTACCACAAAAGCAAGAGAACCCAAGTTGGGCTGCGATAACATAAACTCGAACATCACGCCGCCTAACACCCCAAAATTGCAATTCCCTTGATTATTATACGTGGAACGCGGTTGAGTGAAAGACCAACAAAACTTCGTGCAACACCAGAAATGAACTGAAGGCAAAGATTACGGTAGCATTTACCAATTTAAACAATGGGACTGTCGAAAGGACTGGTGGAAGATTTTGAAGTCGTCTGGAGGCCACGGTTGAAGCCGAAGGGAATTTCTTTGAATAAATCTAATTTATAGTATTATAAGATAATGTAGGAGACGCCCGTGGTGTAATGATTATCGTCGTAGGAAATGGACACGACGACACGATTTCAAATCCTGGACGAGACTGATTGCATTTCACATAGCACTAATGCCCTTGGGAAAGGTATGAATCCAATTAGTCTCCCTCCAGCTATGGGTAAATAGTAGGGCAGACTAGGTTCCTAAGCTTTGGTGAGGCAACTAGTCGAGGAGAAGGAAAACTCTTAATTGAAACCTGTTAAACTTCGCTTAAAAATTGACTTGTGTCATATCCTGCCCGAGCGGAGGGGTTGGTAAATATGATTATCAGATAATGTAATTTTGGTAAATACGTAAATCGTATATCTGATAAAGTGAGATGTCTGTGTTATTTTCATTTGTTTGTAATGTAAGCGACAATTTACCAACCGCGTCCTATATATATATATATATATATATATAATGAACACACTGAGATCGATAATGAAAAAAATGTGGTAGATTATAGTTTTTTTTTTGCAGCTTCACATATATTTTCCCACATTAACAGATTGGATCAAGAAGAACTCAAAACAATATAATTGTACAAACAGATATTTAAAAAATACAAAGTGGATTGCAAACTTAATGGCTTTGCGGCCAGACTTATATACTGAGATCCATCTTGAAACTGGAGTGATTTGAATAAACGTCTTGATGGCCGTACCATCAGCATTAAAAGTGATTAAAATCGAAAGAAAGAAGTCAAAAATGGACGCCCATCTACAGTAATGCGCAGATTGGCCCTTTGACAGCCAAGGGCAGATAATTAATCATATATTTTCCAATAAGATAAAGATGAACAATCTGAAATAGATGATGACTAACATAAATAGACTGGTAGATAGATAGACGATGAAAAACTGAGATAGATAGATAGATAGATAGATAGATATGGATATTTATTACTGCCTCCCACCAGACAAGATTTGAAACAAAGTTTTTTTTTTATCGTGGGGTTTTAGGAAAAGGGAGATCGGGCATAAATCTCGGCTCTTATCCCGCTAGATCTGTCTGAGATAAAGTTTAAAATGTTTGTAAAGTATGATAATACATTGGCTCTTAAAACGTTGATATTGCTACGCGAAGGGCAATATATATATATATATATATATTTATATATATATATATATATATATATATGTATTCTTCAGTCCAGTCAATCCGGAGTCGGGAATAATTCCGTCAGGAAATTAACC
>CAUZXS010004316.1:0-50000 GCA_963585895.1 Sepioteuthis lessoniana | reverse complement strand
ATTTGACCCATAAATAGGAACCTATAAGGTGCTACCACTTCAGGCCAGAGTGGACCTGGGAGCAATGGCAATGAAGGGATGCTCTGCATTCCCCAAAGCTCCAGCATTACTGGAGCCTCACCGTCAGATTGTTTAGTGTCATATCCAGGACAATCATCGGGGGAATCTCACCCCTCTGCAGAGATGCAATTGGTGTATTCTACAGCCCTAGCCAATTGGGCAAAGGTGTATGGTTTCAAGTGACAAATAATAATACTTAGTATCTTTAAGTAACTATTCTTAATACAAATAATTTACACATAATTAAATGACTTCAAGTATTCTAATCTCATATTAATAATTTCCAAAGAGATCTATTTTACTTATTATGGATGAGATTCTAATAGGGAAGTACCACTTCTAGTCAAAATGAACTTGAGAGTTATGATAACAGAGGGGTGACTCCATCATCCCCAGAGCACCAGAATTGGAACTCCCCTACTAGATGCAATTTAGTATCACACCTCGGAGACTCTTTAGTGGGACGAAAGATTTTACCACCCTGCAGAGGGTACGACTAAGGTATTCTAAGCTCAGCATTTTTTATGATCTTTATAAATAAACAATTGTTTTGCTGATAGTGTTTACATTTGTGATTTAAATGAAGGAATTTTCTGCCCTGAAACTGGTAATGACCTTGCCATTTTGAATCAAAGGAAGAGAATCTGTGGATGAGTGTCAATAAGTAGAGATGTTAGTTAGACTTTAATACTCTACAGCAACTTCATATATGAAGCCAGGAAAAGAGACCAGTGAAATGAAGAAGGTGCTTTTATTTACCAAGAAAAATGCTTATTCCACCATTAAAGGTGATTCATTTTTAAAAGGGAGAATGTTTAAATTTCAAAGTTCTGTTGTTGTCATCAATAGAATGGGCAGTAACTAATGAATAACAAAATACTAAAAGGTTAATGAAGGCAATCTGTGGATAAGTGTCATTTACTGGATGGGGGAATCTTCCCTGGTAAATGGGAACTGTGCAAATGATTATGTTCAAGCAGGGAATAAATGCCTTATAAACATTGTGATTTGGTACAAATTGAGTAACCCCATGGGAAAGTGTTCTCACAAACACAATAAGAGATCCCTTATGATTGGTAGATAAGTTACATTATGGCCATAAAGATGTTTCTTCTCAAAATGAAATGATATGTTCTTGACAACTTATAAATGTTGTGGGGGCTGATTACATTAGAAGAGTTTTTCATCAAATAAACAATTTTAATAATAAAAAAAAGTAAATTAAAGAACTATTCATTTATGAAAATTTACATGAAACAGCAAATTTAGGCTGTGAATAAGCTACAATTATCCCACAGTTAAAGAGACCAATTTCAAAGAATCTCTGGAATTTTTATGACATTTGAAGAAGAAAATTCATCTTGGATTAAAATTCTTAAAGTTAAACAGCAAGGGAAAAAATGTAACCCTCCATTTGTTTAAGCTAACAAGATATAGAGATGAAAAATGTTAAAGGTGTTGTTTCTATCGGAAATTGCAAAGATCTTGAAAATATTCAGGTTTAAAATTTCTCTGTCGTGACAAAACAAAGAAATTAAGCATGCAAAAAAAAGTAAAAAAAAATATTTTTTCAGGCAGTGACTTACATATTGGCAATTTCATTTCTTTTTGTCTGGGATTTTCAGATTAATCATTGTTCTCCAAAAAGAGATTATACAAGAACATCTTCAGGGAAGGAGGGGGGAAGAGAAGGAAAGGGTCAGCAGTGAGAGGGATTCTTCAATCAAAGTAAAGAAACATAAATAAAGCGGTTTATATAAACCTAAATGGATTAGAGGTCACATAAAGAAGGTTGGAGACTTAGCTGAGACTTTGTAAAACACCACAGGAAAGTCAAAAGAAAATTATTGTGGATATGACCAGACTGGCATAAGTGAATGTTCAATGTACACACACACACATTATTCTAAGGAAAAAAAAAAAATCAATATTCTGTCTTTTTTTTTTTTTTTTTTTTTAAAACCTATTGGATTTGACGAAGTCCTGGTAAAAATTATTTTCGAGTCTTTGATTCACATCAATGCTCTAAACAGGATGGAAATAAATTCATCATCCTAACGTGACTGAATATTGTTTTTTTTTTTTTTTTTTTTAGATAATAATATCATTTGCTCTGTGAATTTATTTACATTGAGGTCTTTACCAGGAATATTTAGATATTCGAAATTTGAATAATTTATTTGTCCAGACGGAATTGCTCCCAACTCCGGATTTACTGGATTAAAAATATATATATATATATATATATATATATATATATATATATATGAAAAACCTCAGCAAACTGTCAGTTGGCTATTATGAATTTATTTCAGTGGTCTACTCTATAAGAGAAACCAACCCTCCTCTTTCTCTTTCTCAATAATTTAGTTTATTAAAAAGAGTGCTCATCAATATTAGTGATAGAGCATGTTTAAGATAGCATAGACAGAGCATTAACTTTGCTTGGTGAAAGTCAGTTTCTTATCATCAGACTAAGAGCTCTGACAGTTACAAGAAATTGACAGTCACCAAGGACCATCAATTATGTGTCTCCACTAACTTTATATATATAAGTGTTTCAGAAAGGAAGCAATCATCTTTTTGACAATTTGAAAGATACAAATTACAAATTATTATTTATGGCTATTCCTTATCGTGGCTAATGGGGGGGGCTCTAATGTTTTAATGGTAAGTTTGAACTCCAGTTGCCCTATCATATTTACTTTCAGACTAATGCCCCTAGGGAAAAGTATGAACATCATAATTCTCCCAGCTATGGGGAGGGTTTAAATAGTATCACTGTGGTTCTTCTACAAGAAGAACTTCAGCATTAAATAACCCACAAAGGTTGATATGCCATTAAAAACTAAGAAAAAATTCTTCATGGTTAATGCTAAGGTTCACAGAGGAGGCAGTCAGCTTATTCTAAGGCCTTCCAATGTAGTGTGAAATATGTTAGCAACAAATTCTGAGGCACGTGCTATCAATACACACTCATCTTTCATTTTCAGATATTGACTCTTCATGTTTTGTACAAATTAATAATTTCAAAAATAGTAAATTGAAAAAAATCTTGTATTTTTTAATTATAACTACTATAGAGTATCATAAAAAACATGAGGGCTTACCTTCCTTTGCCAGCACGAGATACACGTCTTGACGAGAAAGAAAAAATCCAAGATGATAGTCTGTCTCTTCTAGATGAAAAGTTGGATCTAAAATGTAAAAAATAGAAATAAAAATATTGAAAATTACTGTACAAAAATAATAATTTTAATCTTTATTCATACCATTTTATTAATAACTTTAAAATAATCTTGGCCACTTTGTGGCAAGTTAGGCCAAATGTGATAATATTTTGCTAGAAGCAATTCCTTAAAAAAAAAAAAAAAAAAAAAAAAAAGATTTTTTTAACGGAAATGAAATTTTATTAAAAACAAAAAAAATTGCTTCACGAAAGTTCTAGCAATCAGAAAACATTTTTCAAGGGAGGATGAATCCATATTTATTAAACCTTTTAGACAGGCAGATAAAACAACAAAAATGTAACTTTGCCTGCAAAAAGGTTAAGGATATAAAATACACAACCCAAATATCCAAGGTCATTTCAAAAATATTTTCACCTCTATTATACAAGATGCAAATTCTAGAGAATGATTTGAAACTTTAACATTTTTGAAATATAAGTTGATTGATTTTAATTGCATTTCAACCAGTCTAGGGTTATTTTATGCCTAGGTTAGTGACTTGTATTCATTGTGTGTTCATATTTACATTTTTTGTGGAATTGTTTCTTGCTTTATAAGAAAGATTGTTTCCTTAATGAAGAGGATGGTTTCATCTAAAAAAAAAAAAAAAAAAAAAAAAAATTTGGAACATGAAGGAGACAGTGATATCAATTGTAGTTCAACCACTCTAAAAATACTGAATAAAAAAAGACTGGAAATCTTAAGGAGAACTGAAATTGACCACAGCACTGCTGAAATTGACTAGAATACAGAGAAGAGTTCAAGAGAACTGAGCTATCACTTGAACTTCAGCTAGAGCTCAGGTGAAAAAAATCAGAAGGACTTTGAAATACAAGTAGTTGGCAACTGCAGTCAAGAGTGACCTGAGGGCTCCCTTTTCAATAGCTACTACACAGAGGTGTGAGAGGGTACTATTCCATTGCCTAGATTACTCCACTTTACCCTTGATCCATACTTTATAATGCTGAGTGTTAAGCAAGGTGGCATCAAGTATCATTTTTTGAGTCTTTGGTATGACTTGACCTGGGATTGAATCCTGGTCTCCCAGAACATTGGTGAACACTCTACTCATTTGGCCCAGGAAACCAACCACCAAATCTTGGCCAGAAGACCAGAGTCTAGAATTAATTTACGA
Organism: Sepioteuthis lessoniana; assembly: GCA_963585895.1. NCBI lineage: Eukaryota > Metazoa > Mollusca > Cephalopoda > Myopsida > Loliginidae > Sepioteuthis > Sepioteuthis lessoniana. The sequence continues at coordinate 45,575 of CAUZXS010004316.1, read as the reverse complement.
GAAAAGAGAACTTGTCAACAAGTGGATTTTTTCCATTCCAGCAGATCATTAAATGAAAAATAAAACAAAGTAAAAAGAGTCAAATACTTTGATTTTGCCAGAGAGCTGAAAAAAGTGTGGGACATGAAGGTGATGGTAATACTAATTGTAGTAAGAGCACTTGGAGGGTTTTCTAAATCCTAAAAAATGGGTTCATGTTGTAATATTGTTCTATGTTTATACTGGTGTTTCTATTTCGGAGAGTGAAATATTTAAAAGTTGTATTTCATAGTTATTGCTAGTATATTGACATTTTTGATAATTAAAAACTTATGGTCAGAGTGGATACAGACCACAAAAAAGTTAATCAGTCTATACTGGGTTGAAAATTGCCTCCTCCTCTAATTCGAAACATTTAAATGTATAAAAATCTCAATAGGATGTGGTATTTTTGCTAGATTACAGTCAGACATACACACACACACACTTATATATACATATACACAAATACCTGAGAATTTTAGTCATATACAGATTATAAAATTCTATATTTCAATTGAAATTTTCAATCAAATTATCCATAATCTCTATATACATACCGAGAAGAGAGAGAGGAAAGACAGAGAAATAGAAAAGAATGTTTGGGTTTTATGGCATATCAACTTTTGTAGGTTATTCCATGCCAAATCAATTTTTATACAAATAAACAGTTCTATTTTAAACAATTCAGTTTAGCATACAAAAACAGTTGCATTTCAAACAATTTATAATAATGTACACAGTTTAAATATCAAAAGAGTCCCATCTCAACCAACATAGTTTAGTTCTATTTGTGTTGTATAGTGACTCATACCATGTGAAAGATTTCCATACGAGGCACCCGGGAATGAGCAGAATGAAGGCTCTCATGCGGAGTTACGTATACTGGCTGGGTATGGATAAAGACATTTAAAACATGGTGATATCGTGCGAAAGCTGCGCATCGGTAGCAAAAGCACCTCCCATAAAATTCAATCCATGGCCTAAGACAGACAAACTGTGGTCTCATCGACATAATGACTATGCTGGTCTGATAAAAGGAACATACTTTTTTGTCATCATAGACAGCTTAATGAAATAGCCACTTTTCAAATGCTAAATGCCTACGACTAAAACCACCACAAAGGTGTTACAGGAACGGTTTGCAAAATTTGGATTGCCAGAAACCATTGTATCTGACAATGGCACACCATTTACATCAAAATAATTTGAAAATTTCTGTAAATTGCTCTCGATAAATCACCTAAAATCAGCACCTTACCATGCAAGATCAAATGGATTAGTGGAAAGATTTATCGATGTATTTAAAAGAGCAATTAAAAAGGCAAATGGGATCGAAGCAGAAAATGAGGAATTACAAGAATTCCTATCCATTATCAAATAACACCTAATCCAAATACTAATGCAAACATGTCCCCAGCAGAACTGATGTTTGTTAGGAAAATTTGATCAGTTTTTGATAAATTGATTCTGTCAAAAAAGGGAAATAAGAAAAACATTAATACCTATAATAGGACTTATAGTCCAGGGGAAAAGTTTTTTTTTTCCCTAGATTATCATTTAAGTAAAGCAACCTGTTTGGTTGTTAAGGTTTTATGGCTTATCAACCTTTGTAGGTTGGTTATTTAATGCCAAATCAGTTCCATTTCAAACAATTCAGTTTAGCATAAGCATGCAGTTGAAAAGTAAATACACTATTTAATTGTCCAAAATATATCTATTTCAAGCAATTCAGTTTAGTCAAACAGTTCTAATTCAAACAATTCAGTTCAGCATAAGTATACAGTTAGTTCTACTTAATCCATATATAGGGCCCTATCAGGTGCTACCATTCCAGGCCAGAGTGGACCTGGGAGCAATGGCAATGAAGGGTTGCTCCCCATTCCCCAAAGCTCCAGCATCAGTGGAACCTCACCATCAGATTGTTTAATGTCATATCCCGGACACTCATTTTGTCTTATTCCTCTGCAGAGAAGCAGTCGGTGTATTTTACAGCCCCAACCAACTGGGCTCAAAGCAAAAGGAACGAGTCAAAGAATCTATGTCTGTCATTTATGACGTTTGAGGTACCTAGGCCCGCACGAATACAACAAAATCATACAAGCAAACGAAAATGTACCCCGACAGGAACTATGGAAATTAATCCCAAAAGATAAACATAATAAAAAACTATTGGGGGGGTATAGGGGCTCGTACCACATGACTTCTGGTAGCTCGGAGGAATAAAAGATACGTTTCATGATCTCAGTCAGTAATAAGACTAACTTCGGACATAACACCAACAACACGAGACATAATATTCATTGGACTGTACCACTTCAGATAATAAATAGTTAACTATTTCACTGTGTATCACTTCCTTACTATGATAAAACAGTTTGACTCATAGATAGGACCCGATCAGGTGGTACCACTCTGCACCAGAGTGAACCTGGAAGTGATGACAATGAATGGGTACTCTGCATTCCCCAAAGCTCCATTATTACTGGAACCTCACCATCAGATTGTTTAGTGTCATATCCAGGACACTAGTCTCACTCTTCTGCAGAGAAGCAGTCTGTGTATTTTACAGCCCCAGCTGACTGGGTAATAGAGAAAAAAGAAAGAATAATATTTTCTTCAATGAAAAGCAATGGTGTATAAAATTGTTTTTGGATACACAACTCCAGTTTATGCTTTGTTATAAGCAAGGCTTCCAGCATTGATAACTGAAATTCACTTAAAGAATAAAGCAATCATCCTGTCAAATTAGCAACTAAATGAAAATTTGTAGATAAGAGAGCTTCAATTGTTGCTTTAATTCTAAGTTACAAGTCATTCTTAAATTTGATGTGCCGTTTCCTCTTAATTCCAAAGCCAATGTAATTATCGTCCAAAAAAAAATGAACAACACATTTGCATGAAAATTTGTTGAGAACTTTTTTGGAAAACAGATTGTTTAGTGTTATATTCATGACACTTGTTTGTGGAGGGGGGGGTCTTACCCCTCCTGCAGAGATGCAGTTGGCCTATTGTACAGCCCCAGCTGACAGGGTTAAACAAGGGGAGGTAGTTCTGGTTCAGATGAATATAGATTCAATGTTTCAGATGCGTTTGACAGTGTCTCCAGCTATTTTCAAAAATGGTAGAATTTGTTTTTATAGAATTTAGAAGAGACTAATTTTCATTGTCTGAAGCCGTATAAAGAATGGTGGCAATTTTTTTTTTTTATACATTTATTTTAAACAAACTCGGCGTTGGCCATTGACTGACATTGTGTAATGGATGTGGTTCAAATGAGAATGGCATTCATCATTGTCATGCCAACTGATGCCATTGCATTAACAAAAAACTGCTGCCCAAATATACAATGTTTAAAGTATATCCAATACATATCTGTGCACCATTATATAGAGTTGCACAAGGTTGACTAATCCCATAACCTGGTTTGGTTGTGTGGATGCTACTCGTGTGTCTTGGGCAGGAATAACCAGGCAGAGTCTGTCTACAAATGGTTTGATTTCAAAGTTTTCCTTACCAAGATTAAAAAGTCCAGTCTGACCTACTAATTTCCCCATCAATGGAGAGTGAATAGTTGGATTCATACTTGGGTAACTGAATTCACTTCCAATAAAAATAGCCATTATGCCATGAGCATTGTAGATAAATATTCTGTCAAAATGAAAAGAATGGAGGAATTTAAAGAGTAAATAACTTTGAGGAAGAATCAAACAAAAAGATTTAAAAAATCTTTCAAACAAAGAAAACTTTTTGTTGCTGTTGTTATGTGTGAAAAGATTTTTAACACAAAATTCAGATGAGCAAACATTACATCTTTTTCTTTAAACTATAAAAATTTCTGCTTGAAGCAAATATAAAACTCACTTTTCTTTTTATTTCTCATTCACCCACTTGATAAACAAAAAAACCAAAAAAAAAAAAAAAAAAAAACCCAGTTAATTCACATACTTTTAGAAATGTTGGATTTTGTCTGAAACAAAAATATTAAACCTCAGTGAAAACTTTTACATACTATCTACTGACTTGAATCTTTTGGTTTTGCCTTCTTTCTTTTTTAAATGGCATCTCAACCTTTGTTGGTTATTTAATGCCAAAGCCATCATTATACAACAGTAGTGGTATTGTTTTTTTTAAAATGGCATCTCAACCTTTGTTGGTTATTTAATTCCAAATTCTTGTTTATACATGATTTTAAGTGGATAATTTGTAGGTAACATTTTTTAAACGAGTCAGAGCTTATCTGTTTGCACACAGATAAATGGTGCCAAAAATTGCTAATATGAATAATTCAATTTAATACTAATTATTTATTAAACAGTTCTGTTTGACCCATAGATGGGAGCCTAACAGATACCACCACTACATGTCAAAGTAGACCTGGGAGTAATGGGAATGAAGATTCGGTTGGTTGGTTGGTTTTAATGGCATATCAACCATTGTAGGTTATTTAACGCCAAAGCCATTTTTATGTAAATCAGTTCTATTTCAAACAAATCAGTTTAGCAGAAGCACACAGTTTAAATGTAAGTACAGTTTAATTGTCAAAAACATTTCTATTTCAAGCTATTCTGTTTAGTCAAGCGGTGCTAATTCAGTTTAGTATAAGTACAGATTTTGTTTACACACAATTAAATGTCAAAACATTTCTATGTTAAACAATTCAGTTTAGTGTAAATACAGTTTCAATGTCAAAAAACAGTTCCATTTCAAATAATTCAGTTTAGTGTAAGCACGCAGTTTAAATGTAAGTATGGTTTAATTGTCAAAACATTTCTATTTCAAACAATTCAGTTTAGCATAAATATGCCATTAGTTCTATTTAAACCATAGTGAGGGCCTTACCAGAGTGGACCTGGGAGCAATGGCAGTGAAAGGGTGCTCTATATTCCCCAAAGCCCAAGCATTACTGGGACCTCACCATCAGACTGTTTAGTGTCATATCCAGGATACTCATTGATGGGGGGGGGTCTTACCCCTCTGCAGAAGTGCTGTCAGCATATTCTACACCCCCAGCTGACTGAGCAATACACAGAGTTAAATGTCAAAACAGTTCTATTTTGAGCAATTCAGTTTAGCATAAGTACACAGTTTAAATGTCAAAACAGTTCTATTTTAAACAATTTAGCATAAATATGCAGTTTAAGTGGGAAAATCAGTCTTGTGAAGGAAGCATGGTTTAGTTCTATTTAACCCATAGATAGGACCCTATCAGGTGCTACCACTCTGGGCCAGAGTGGACCTGGGAGCAATGGCAATTAAAGAGTACTCCACATTCCCCAAAGCTCCAGTATTACTGGAACCACACCATCAGATTGTTTAGTGTCATAAACAGAACACTCATTTGGGGGGAGGGGCTTATCCCTCTGCAGAGGTGCAGTCGGTGTATTCTACAACCCCAGCCGACTGGGCAATGGGGATAAAGAGGTCGTCCACATTCCTCAAAGCTCCAGAACTTGGGGTCACACCATCAGATAGTGTCATATTCAGGACACTCATTTCTTATTGATCTGCAGAGATGCAGTCATGTATTTCTACAGCCTCAGTCGACAGGGCAGATTGAGTCCAACTCATAGTTGAGGGAATAAAGAGGTTCATATCTTTTCTAAGTCAGAAAGTCAACTTAATAACACAGCTGCAGTTCAAACTCACAACAATGTAACACTTAAACAATTATGTCCTGAGGCCTCTCCCTTGTAAATTTTCTACTTTTATATGAGTAATAGATTTGTATGTTAACTCATACATTCAATAATACATAATAAAAAACCATTAGAATTCTAAATCTGTAAATGTAACATAGCCATGACTATAACAAGTAAAGGCCTGGCAGTCATTCAACTAGCTTTGTAAATCAATTAGATTTTTTTCTTTCTTCATGCACTCATACAAATTCTTGAAATGAATTTAAAAAGGCAAGAAAAAGCCACTAAGAGTTAAGGCATCTGGTGAGTATAAAACGTGCTTCATTTCAACAACAATACTTTGTTCCAAAAGTTGATCAAATAGTATCTAGAGATGGTTAACTAGAAGTCTAGACATCATTACTTTATATTATACAAGGATGGAATTGATTGATCATATTGGGTCTCTCTGGCTGCCTTGTCTAGTCCAGTAAGGGCCAAAGTGGATTGTTGCAAGTCACATGACCACTTCAGTTGCCAGGTCACAGACTGCTCAGCCACCAGGATCCTAACCTCAAGCATTAGGGATTGCCACCCAAGGCCAACAAGTGGCATTGTTGGTGGTGGGGTTCCTTACACTTCTGTAGAGGTGCAGTCAGCATATTCTAGAGCCCCAGTCAACAGGACATTCATATATAAGGAAAGAAAGTTTTAAAAAAAGAAGATATTTGTCCAAATAATTATATATATAAAGCAGCTTATTCCATCAGGGAAAACTTTTTATAACTTTTTCTCTTAATGGCCCATGTATCTCTAGTGATTGGATAAGATAAAAAGAAAACAGCAATGTATAAAAGGTATTCAATAGAAAACCCACCCCCGCAATCAAAATATACTTTTGTAATGACTACTAATAAAGCACAAAGCCAAACATTTTCCATTGTTCCATTCTTTTTTTTCTTTCATGGCCAGCTCTATGTTGCTTTTAGTAGATGTGGAGACAATAGTCAAATCAAAATTCTTAAAGAAAGCAAGAGAAACTAAAATTGTTGTTACTAGAGATGTGCTGAGTTAAACCATTAATTTCCATATTTTGTGAAGAGTCAATGTCTATGAGATTATATGACAATATTTCAAATCCTGCATAGTTATAAGTGCAATAAACCCTTTGGACATGGCGACAAGAGTTCAAATCCTGGACTGATTGCATTTCACATAGCACTAATACCCTTGGGAAAGGTATGAATCCAATTATTCTCCCTCCAGTTATGGGTAAATAGTAGGGCAGACTAGGTTCTTTAGCCTTGGGGAGGCAACTAGTCTAGGAGAAGGAAAACGCTGAATTCAAACCTGTTAAACTCCGCTTAAAAAAATTGACCTTGTGTCATATCCTGCCCAAGCAGAGGGGATGGGTAAATATAATAAACCCTTTGCAAAGCAGCCAACAGTATGAGCATATATGAGTTGTGAAGTAACCGAGCCACCAGCAGGATGTGGTGCAAAGCTGAGCAATACAAGGTGAATCCATAAGAATAGTATAATGAAATCTACATGAAGTTAATGTGAGGCATTTCATTTAACACTAATACTCTTAGGAAAGGCATGAATCCATCTATTTCAATTATAGGTAAATAGTAAGGACATTGTGTTCTCTACTCTTGGTAGGACAACTGGTCTAAAACAAAAACTGACTTCAAAACCAGCTACTGTGGTCTCTCAGCCAGTTTAACTTATGTCTGATGCCAATAAATGAAAATTTTATCAATACATAAATTAACATTTTTTCCTGTTTAATTCTTTTCTACTGTTGAGTTAAAGAAAAACCTGTAATATCCCCTGGCTGAAGAATGCAACAGCCAAAGCACTGATAATATCCTCCACCACTACCAACTTACTGATGAAAGGTAAAAACATTAGCCCAAACAATTCTTGCAATATATGGATTATTTAATTATTTCAGCTTTTCTTGTCTTTCAGTGCAATGTGTTTTTGTTTTTTTGGTGGGGGGAGAACAAGTTGACTCTGGAACTGTGGTGATTTTCATGAACCCTAAGTGAAAAGGACACACAGCTTCATGTGATTTTTATAACATGATTTGAGATCATGTGCAATTCAAAATCCTCAATATCAATTAAAAATATGTATAAGTTATAGTGAACATAAAAGACTCACCTAAAAGTGTGACATATTTGAAGGAGAGTTGAGAGAAAAAGAAATGAGAATGTTAATTGATTAGAACTTTCAGATAGAGGGAGAGAAAATGAGTAACGTTTGACTTTGTTGGTGAGAGGAAAAGTAGAAAGCAAGCTCTACTTTGGAAATTCTGTTTTGATAACACTCAGAATGTGACTTACACAGAGAAAAGCAACAAGTCTCTTCTGGCTTTGTTTGCTACAAAGTAGCAAGTCTTTTGGCAGTGGTTCAATACAGGAAACCATGACACTAATTGTAAAGAACCAGCTTTTTTCGGACTTGCTTATATATATATATATATATATATATGCATGTGTCCTCTCATTAAGCTGACACTGTGTTGCAGTCAAGACATAGCTAAATACTAACTCATTAAAGTTAATCTGTAAAAAAAAAAAAAAAATATCCGGAGATATCCTTTTAAGTTGACTGGTGGTCATAGAAAGAAAGAAAAATGATTCCATGGTGATCCAGCCAGAAAGGTAAACATCACCTAAAAGTCAGGTAAAATAAATGAAACTTGATTAAATTTAATGGCATGTCAACCTGTTTAGGGTTATTTCATGCTTAGGTTAAGAAATTAAATTCATTTACATTTTTGGTATAGTTTCTTAAAGAAAAGAAAATCCATGCGCATCAACTTAAATGATCCATGGGACGGGGGCGGGGGGTTCATCTCAATAAAAACTAAGAGCAGCACAGATTAAGTAATAATCAGTCTCTTTGAAATAAATTCAAGAAAGAGTAAAAGGAAACTGGGAATAAAAGAAAGTGAAGAAAAAATTTTTTTCAAAGATTTTATGAAAGCAAAAAAAAAAAAAAAAAAAAGGTTAAAGAAAATGTTATAAATTTTTATCAGGGAAGGAGATAACTTGCATCAGTACAATAAATTTGGATGTATTAAAAGGTTATTTTGCTTCACAAGAATCTTCCATGCACAACACTGGGAGATTATTTTCATCTTTTATATTGTATGAGTTAGAGAGTGTGTTTAGGAGAGGTACAACATTTCAGCTGTTTCATTTTTTTTTATAGCCTTTTTTCAATGTCAGGTGGTGAATTTTGAACTGATCCATTAATTGTATTTAATTCTAAGAGGTTACTTAAAAAAAAAAAAAAAAAAAAGAAAAGAAAGAGAAGGGGAAGAGCACAAAAATGATAATATTTAAAAATTGGTAAATAAGAAATCTTTATAAAAAATGGAGTTGGGGTGCTGTTAGCAGATCTAAAGTTGAAATTTTTATCAAGTGTTCACAGTCTATTGTTGGTCTGCTAACTACATTGTTTTGTCAAGCAACACCTGTTTATCAATCATACCAGCCATGTGACTCAGCCAGCTGACTTCAATTGGCTGACTTGGTTATGACATCAACTAAGATGGCAGCCATCAGTAGTGAACCACCTATTACTGTTATTCGACAGCATCAATGTTGTTACATTTCTTACTGCTTCTAATGAAATTTTTGAAAATATCTTGCTATATTATTGTGGAGATTATTCCTTGATGAGGATCTACTGCGTAAGATGTGAGTTTAGACAATTTTCTTTCAATATCAGCCAAGTCATAGGTTCCTAACATGTTTAGATTCCTTCTCTAAGTTCTTCATGGAGTTAAAGTGTCTGACAAATACAGCACACCAATGTTATTGTTTTCAATATTAACAAAGAACCCAAAATAAATCTCAAAACTCAGTTACAAAATTTCAACATGAGGCCGGAAGTACACAGTACCCAGTGAGAAACAAACTCATTAATAATGATCTACTAGATCCACTTTTAATTAACATGCTTTAGCACAAGTCAACAAATGTAGGGCACCCAGTAATGAACAAACTCACTAATCAACAGCAATAGATACTTGATTGATTGTAACAGTTCATCAAACAATCTAGGGTGATTTTATGTCGAAAGGTTAAGGAATTGCATTCATTCTGAGTTCATATTTACATAATTTGCACACAGTCCTACTGAATACCAATAATTTTCAAACGAATCTATTTAATTCATAGATGGGGCTTTAACAGATACTACCACTCCAGTGAATCTGAGAGTAATGGCAATGAAGAGGTACTGTACAATCTCCAGGACTGGAGCTTCACCGTCAGATATTCAAATAGCAGTTATCAAAGGAATAAGGAATAATTTCATTATTTCTCATCAGATATTAGGTATTATTTATTGCCAAAATCTACAACAACTAAATGTGGTAAACCAAATAAAATTACATAAATAAGGAAGATACTGACTTTCTGAACTGCTGCATATTCATATTTTTGGTGACAGATTTTCAGTGCTGTAGAGTTTGGCACTAAATAATACTTAATAATATCTGTTTTGATTATATAATGTTCTACTAGAAATAAAATCCTGGTAGCTTTGGTTAAGAATAAAATTAACTATTTATTAAAAATAGTTAGGAGAGTACTTATTTAGAGGCAATATTGTATTTATAAGATTTAGTCTGGCACATGGATACCTTTTTGTGGGTGATACTGTATCAAAAGAAGGTGCATTAAAAATAATCTAAGAAAATTGCAACAGAAGAAAAACTTCCCTCTCCATCCAAATTTTAAAAGGAAAAAACCTAATAAATATTTGTAAAAGATTTTATAAGAGACGAAATAACCTCTGACCTTGAGTGGCCAAATATTTAGTGAATAGGTCTGTTTATTAAGATGCCAGGCGTTATTCATTTGGAGCTGATGCATGTGGTTAATTAAGGTGTCTTATTTAAATGAAGAACCGGTTAAGATCAACAACGCTTTGGGTGTTGATAGATTTCCCATTCTGTATGGCAGCAGGAAATACCAAATCTGCAGCATGACAATTTCACAGAATTTCTACCAGGTGGCAGGTAGAGTAAGAACAGAAACATCAGTGCAAGAACTAGTTGGAACAAAATGTTTTCCTTCAAGTGCTTCTCCTGGGGTGAGATTCCAGTTTGAATGGGTAAGACAGCAGCTTTTCTCTGAGGGAAAGCGGAATGATATGAGAGAGAGAGATACAGACAGAGTATCTTGATAATTCCAAGATAAATACTGGAAAAATCTGAGGTGAACAGATAAGGCCATTTTCCAAAATTCCGCACCTAATTTCAACCAACACAGAACTATTTGATGGTTACCAAGTTTACCAGGCAGAAATTTATGAGTGAGTATAATTCTGTTGCCAGCATGTGATTTCTTGTTTCCTTTTCTGAAGAGCTAACAGAATTTCGAAGAGCAGAACTCAAATAGATTTGTTCTCTGCTAGAATGATTTTAACAATATATTAACATATCTGGGGTTATTTTATGCCTAGAGGTTAAGGAATCACATTCACATTTTTTGTGTTGTTGTTTCATAAGAGTTATTTTATGTACAATTTTATGATTTCAAGTATTCCTATCTAATACTGATAATTTATACACAATCATATTGTTTGAAGTAATCATCTCTATTTAGTAATAATCATTTGTTTTAACATTTATATGGTTTTAAAGTAACTAATAATAACAATCCCTAATAATCAACAATAACTTTAATTTTCTCAATATAAATAATCTATAGTTATATAGCATCAAGTATCCCTATATAATACTAATAATTTTTAAACAGACATACTTGATCCATAGATGGACCCTGACAGGTTCTACCACTCCGGGTGAGAGTGTAACTGGGAGTAATGGCAATGAAGAGTTAACTTCACACTCCCCAGGAACTCCAAAACTGGAGCCTCACTATCAGATATAGTATAGTGTTAGATCCAGGACACTATTGTAATTTGATGAGACACAGCCAAAAAATTCCAGTTGAATGAATCACTGGTTATTATGAACATCCAATTATTTGAGCCAAATCTTGGAGAGGAAAAAAAAACAAAAAAACTAGCAAGTATATTTGTAATCATCTCCTTCATTTATTTTGGCCACCCAACAGTTTTGGCCAACACTGAAGAAAATAAATTTTTGGTTGGTCATTGCTGAAGTATCTACTGCTGATGGAGCAGTGGATACTTCAGAAATGATACTTCAATCATGAAATATCTGCTGTGAATCTGATTGAAGCAGCAATTTCAATTAAGGGTGTTCTTTAATGTGCTCAAAATATTTGTTTGTTTTGTTTTACGGCATATCAACCTCATCAGTCATTTAATGCCGAATCAAGTTGAGGAAAATAAATCTGAAAAGAAATTCCAAGGAATTAATGATAAACTTTATATAATTAGTTGGTTATCATTATTTTTTTACTAGGAGTTTATTTGTAGGGAATCATGATCATGAAAAAAATAAAAAACTGTGAAACAGGTTAGGGAAGGGATCAGTTTGTTAGAATATATCTAGTAAAGAAAGGGTTTATAGAAGTAATTTGGTCTTATTGTAAATTTCTTTAGATTTTTGTGTATAACTTCACTGTTTTTAGAAATGATATCACATTTATTTCAGTGTTTTGGAACAGTTCCTTTATATTATTTGTACGAAAGAAAGTTTTTCTTATATGGGCTAGGTCAGTACATTCGATGAGAATATGCTTCACTGTTGTAGAATATTGGTTAGCTCGAGTAGAGTGGTGTCCAAAACTTCTCTGAGAAATAAGTAGATGAATGGACACCACTCATGCAAATGTGTTGGGTAGGTCCATTCTTGTAAAGTGAACCAATCCACATGCTGCTCATGCACTCTTCAATAAAAGAGGTCAGCCTTAGCTGGCTAGCTTTTCCAAGGAGGCAGCCATGTTACTTTTGGCTTGTACAGGTGAGTGCTGTTCATTGTTATTCTATATGTCCCCCTCCCCCCATGGGCAATGGTCTTTGAGTTCCTTCAATCCTGGTTTGTTGTGTGGGAGCAGACGGGATAAAGCTCGAGCGGGCTTTGCTTGCGTTATCACTGCTGGCTGGTTGGTACTGCTTGGTGGCAGGGGTGGCTGTGGTGCTGTTTCACTGTCTGTTTGCAATGCCGGTGCTTTGCTTTCATCATTCCCTTCTAGTATTGGTGTTCCATTAGAAGGACTTAGAATTGGATGTGGGGTTACCGGGGTTTCGAGTTTCCTGAGGAATCTGCGGTTCCACAAGGTTATCCTCCCTGATCCGTCAACTCTGATCCGGTATTGGTTGTGAGGGAGAATTTCAATGACCTGGCCTGTTGTACTCCACCAACCATTGTTTGTGCACTGGATAGACACTATTTGCCCCTTTTAAGAGTGGGCGTAGTGTGTGGGCGATGCGGTCGTATTTTTCTATGAGCCAGGCATTGCGCCGAGACAGGCTTTTTTCACGGTTTCGAGATGCGGCTATCCATTCTGCATGTGGCTTGTATAATGTTGGGTGGGACGGCACAAAGTCACGCAATCAACGGTGGAGCAACAGGCCAGGTCATTGAAACTCTCCCTCACAACCAATACCAGATCAGAGTTGACGGATCACAATTATTCTATAACTATGTATTTGGTCTGGCATGTATAACACATTGGTGGTTGTTTTCCTACGAGTAAATAAGAGTGTGTTATCCTTGTATGACCTATCCTGAGTCTGAACAATGTAATTTCCTCTTTTCGTTTTTTTTTTAAAGCTTTGCTTCCATTCCCCCAGTGTGGGTTTAATTTCTAATAATTTATTATTTTCATTATTGTTCCAGCATTGTTGTCTTTGGTGTTGTATGTATTTATTTATCTTCATTTTAAAGTCTGTATGTGGTATTTTAAATTTCTTTTCAGTGGTTAGGTTTATGGTAGACCTGGCTACTTTATCCGCTCGGTCATTACCATTGATGCCAGTCTGACTTGGGAGCCAACATATCTGTTTATCATTATCTCAATATAAAGGTATCATTTGGGAGATGTTTTTGTTTTTAATTTTTCCTTTATGTATAGAAGCACATCCTGTTATTTTATCCAGTTTAGATCCTTCCGTGAAGATGTGTGAGTGTTTAGGATATTTCTCCTTAATTTTTTCTAGTTCCTCTTGGAAAATTAGTGGATGGGTTTTATTTTGGGGGAATTTATGAAGTGTTAAGATTGTGTTTGGGGTCCTTATAGTCCAAGGTGGAATGTCTGGTACGATTGTTTTATGGATTTTAGTCAGGTCTACTTCTGCTTCTCCAATGATTGTTTCCATCCAGAGGCAAAAGGGTTTTATGGCTTTTTCATTCTTTTGGAATAGCTCTTTGTACTTGGGATGAAAAACTTTATGGTGTGCTGGATTTGTTGGACATGAATTTAATTTGACGTAGTACTGGAGGGCCAGTTTACAGCTTCTATTATTTGCAGGAGCTTCATTAGCCACTGCATATAGGCTCTCAACTGGGGATGTTCTAAAGGCTCCAAGCACTAGCCTTAAGCCTCCACAATAGATTGGGTCGAAGGTTTTCAAGTAGCTCTTTCTAGCTGATCAGTATATGATACTGCCATAGTCCAATTTTGATCTAATTAATGATCTATAGAATAATAATAACGTATTTCGGTCAGCTCCCCGTTCTTTGTGGGCCACCACATGCAGCAGCTGCAATGTTTTGTGGCATTTTATTTTTAGATATTTTAAGTGTGGAATGAAGGTAAGTTTCTTGTCAAATATCATCTCCAGAAATTTATACTCATCTACTACTGGGATCTCGACACCATTGAGTTTCAGACTGCGGTCATTATGCAAATTTTTTTTTTTTTGACAAAAATGGACACATTTTGTTTTTTGTTTCAGAGAACTTGAAACCATTTACTGTTGCCCATCAGCTGATTTTTTTAGTCCTAGTTGCAATTTTCATTCAATTGTGTAGATATATTTTGATTTGCAACATATCATGAGGTCATCCACATATAGTGACCCATTGATTCCGAGTGGCAACTCCTTGGTTATATTATTTATCTTTATATTGAACAGGGTTACAGATAATATACTGCCCTGTGGGACACCCTCTTCCTGATTTTTTTACACTTGAAAATGTGGTATCAACACAAACTCAGAACTTTCTATTGGATTAGAATCCCTCGATAAACTGTGGTAAGCTCAAAATATAAACCTTTAAAAATATATGACAACGAAGCAATGAAATATATCAATGGATTATCATTTCATTTTATACCAAAAGGTAAGGAAGATGAGCTAGCTATTGCTTGCCAAGCCAATCTACTTTGGGCAACAGGCTCACCGAGCCAGCCCACTTTGGGCAACAGGCTCACCGAGCCAGCCCACTTTGGGCAACAGGCTCACCGAGCCAGCCCACTTTGGGCAACAGGCTCACCGAGCCAGCCCACTTTGGGCAACAGGCTCACCGAGCCAATCTGCTTTATACAACAAAGCAATGAAGGAATTCCATATTTTTGACAAAATACATGCACAAATTTTGTTCTCATACAATCAATAGACTACAACAGCAGTCTGCTCATTAAATTCTTCAAACACCAATCAGCGTCAAGAATTGTACTCATTTAATATATAATTCAATATTTTCAGATGAAATACAGAAAATGTTTTTGTTTTAAAATATACTGAATTTGTTAAATAATAAATGTTTTGTTGTTTTATCTCATTAAATGGGAAATATTTTATGCTCCCTAACATACATCATTACAGTATAAGGTATTTAAATTATTTCAAAAGTTTCAAACTGAATGAAATAAAAAAAGCCATTTTATTCTAAGGAAGAGGCTTCACAATTTTTACTAATTATGATAAGGCTCAATTACGAACCAGTGAAAAAAGGTGCAAGGGAAACTTTAAATGAATGTGCATGTGATAATTAATACCTGGGAATATCAGAACCAGTATATTAAAAATTATAGGGGAACAAAAAAGGGTATAAAAATGAAATTTTAATTAAATACCTCTTTTTAAGAAAATATAAGTTCCAAAAACAGTTCCATCACAAACTTTAGAAAAATGGGGCTTAAGTTTCAGGGCATAAATTTACTCTCTGCCATTTGGAGCATGATCTCTATATTAATGAAGATACGCAAGTTTAAGAGACTCAAACAGTTAAAGAGGCTGGTTTATATTCTTTTAAATAATTAAGACAATCTTTAATTGTCCTATTGTGGTTCAATTTCATAACTTTCACTTTAATATTATTATTTGGATCTTTTGTCATGGTTTTTAGAAAAATCAACACCATTTCATAATTTAATAAATGGATCAATTCTCATTCAAATGATCTCAAATTTTAACAGCCTGTGAAGAAATAACTCAAAATTGTATATTTTATGTTTTTTCTTTTTAGATATAGCTTGCTATTAACTAAAAAAGAAAAAGCATTTAAACATTAAAGATAAAATTTTGAATTGTTTCAACATATGGCATTAAAATTTGAGATCATTAGAAAGAGAATTGATCAAGTTATTTAATTACAAAATGAATTTATTGAAATAAATTGTACATCTCAAATAATATCCAATCTTTTTTTAAACACCCTGTATCATAAATATTAGTAATTGCTAATAGGTTAAATAAGATTTTTGTTTTTATTTATTCTAGAGCCTATTTTATTTAAAACATTAACATGAGAGAAAGATAAATGGCTTTGTGTAGGAATTCAATAGGGAATTACTGTATATATCAATGATTTTTCAGGAAGCAGAAAAAATAAGGTTTGCTAAATTAAAATGCTATAATGTCCTGGACAACACCAGGTAATCTCTCTAGCAATGTGTGTGTGTGTGTGTGTGTGTGTGTGTGTGTGTGTGTGTGTACTTCTGAATATAAATATGAAGAGAATACCAGATGTGAATGGAGTTAATAGGAAGAATAAAACCCTGGTGAAGTGATAGACAAATCCCAAAGGTTTTTTTATAAATTGAAAAAAAAGGAAGCCAAGAGGAACAGAAAGGAGTCAAGACATTCAGTTCTGGTGAAACTAAAAACTGGATTGTCTGATAATATCAGATCCTAAACAGTAATAGGTTGGGTCAGTGGAAATGCAATTAAAATTATTCTTTAACCCTTTTGGAGCAGAGAGCAACAAAAGTGACCCAAATATATTTAAAGCATGAGGTTGAGATGCCACTTAAGTCCGCATTACTTTAAAATTTGGGAGCTTGTACAATGTACAGCATTTCTGAAAGCATCAATATACCCAATCCTTAAAATTAAAAAAAATGAATACTTTATTACTTCAGAATCTTCAGTATAACATTCACTTTTTAGAAGTATCAATAAATAAAAAATACTTTTTCTCACTTGTGTGATATACTTTTACCTTTTCCAAGTGGTATACTTTGATAGTTACTCGACTCAAATTGAATCGCTTTTATATCATATGTCTTAGTGATCCCAAGATTTGAAGCAAGCTTTTTTATCTTGTGATCAAAGGTGCATTTCAACTGGTAAATTTGTTGCCAAATGTGTCGCACCAAAAAACATTAAAACAATACAAGTATCCAAAAGAAATCCATAATTGAACTGACTTCATAGCAAACCAAAATCATCTTAGGCTTTTTTTCTGGACAAAAGGTTGCTAGTTGCAGGTAAATCAGAATTTTGGTGATCTCAAGATAATTGCCAATACCATTTGGATATATACAGAGGAAACAAACTTGCTTTATGAGTTGAACAGATTCATATCCCATCGCTTTCACTCTCATATATATATATATATATATATATATATATATATATATATAAGCAGTATTTAAAATTCTGACACCAGGTGTTCATCAGACATACTGAAATAAAATCTCTGAAGATCTTAGAAAGAAATTATCTCCTTTGCTAAAAGGAAATACTTATATAAAAAAAACATCAAGAAAATGATTGAATAACACAATATGTGTGAGAGAGAGAGAGAGAGAGAGAGAGAGAGAAACATCAATGGTACAAGATGACAAGACAAGAAGCTTAACATTCAAATTAAAGATTAATTAGAAAAATAAAATATAATACAAAGAAAAAATAAAATGTCTAATCCTAATGGACAACTTTATAAAAAACTGAAAATTACTGAAATCTATCCGACCATAAAAAGAAATTCTGTAGAAACTTAACTGAAGTTACTCGTATCAAAAATCTATCTAAGAAATTATATTTATACTAATATCAGTCAACTAGCTGGAAAAAAAGTATTTGATTGATATTAATGGCATGGCAACCTTTGGAGTGTTATTTTATGCCTCATGATTAGGAAATCACATTCATTGTGTTTATATTTTTTGTGTAGTATTTCTTAAATGTTTTTTTTTTTGCACATGGTCCTATCAAATACAAATAACTTTTAAACATCTATTTGATCCATATGTGGGCTCCTAACAAGTACTACAACACTGGGTCAGAGTGGACCTAGGAGTAATGGCAAGAAAAGAGTGCTCTACATGTTTCACATCTCCAAAACTGGAGTATCAGATGCAGTTTAGTGTCATACTCATGATACCTCATTCTTTGGGAGCAGGAGGAATTTTACTCTTTTGCAGAGGATACATTCAGCCTATCCTAAGCTCTGCAGACAGGGCTAAATCCCATACTGAGAAATGATAGATGATAAGTATTTTTTTTTAAAAGCCAATTCCCTGACAAAATAACTGATTAAATGAGAAAAACAGGTGATTCATTTCATATAAAACTGCATCAAGATGGATAAAAACTGGTGGCAGGCCAAATGTATATATTTACCAACCCCTTCAACACAAGCAGGATGTGACACAAGACCAATTTTTAAGAGGAGGTGGTTTAAAAGGTTTAACTTCAGTTTTCCTTCTTCTAGATCAATTGCCATATGATGGTTAAAGAGCCCAGTCTACACTACAACTTACCCACAGCTAGAGAGAGAAAGAGAGAGAATATTTGGATTCATATCATTCCCAAGGGTATTAGTGTTATATTAAATGCAAAGCGCCACATCCAGGATTTGAACTCTGGTCACCAAGTCCATTTCCTATGACAATAACCATTATGCCACTAGCAACTTCCTAAATGGACAGAAATTTACAGAGCCCAAAACCAATGAACTTGAGGGGATTTAAGAATTTCTCCCACTAATGCTTTACAGAAAAATATCAATTCATTTTCATAAAAAAAAAAAAAAAAATCATCAATGTTGTCATGGAAATAAACACTGGACATTTCGGAATGCAACGATGGATAAGATAGGAAAATTTTAAAAAAATAAAAAAGACTTTGAAAGATAAATGTCTTATCAATCTGCATGACAACCTAGATCATACTTCTTAAGAGTCAGTTGTAAAAATACAAAACAATCACTCATAGCATGTTCTTATCAATTCCTTAAATGACCCCTGAAAATATCAGTAAATTTTTTTTTTAATTGTTGGGGAAGGGGGATAAAGAAAAAGTGAGTGTGTGGGAAGGGGATTATTTCACATTCCCACTGGAATTAAAGTTCCAATGAACATTTACACCTACATAAATATAGATTTCTTCTTTGATTCATGTATTTCCATTTGGCTCATTTGATAGCAGAAATATACCGACATACAAATGAGCAGTTATTTGCAGAGCCTTTATCAGCAGTGATTATGTGGTTATAATTATGGAATATGCAGTGAGAACCATACTCACTAGAAAGGGTCTGCTAGTATAGTTCACTAACTGTTTACATCTTGTAAGGCCCCAAAATGCACAGAAATAACTGTGTGTATGTGTGTGTGCGTGTATATATATATATATATATATATCATCATCATCATATCGTGCTGGTAGCACGGATATCCCTGACCCTCTCTCGCCACTCCTCCCTATCGTTCATCGCCCTAGGTAGGTCTTCAGGACAACATCCTGTATCCTCACATAGCTGCTGAATGTACGTTCAAGCTGGTCGTCCTGCTTTTGCGCGGCCATGTGTGGGGATCCATAAGAGTACATCTCTTATGAGTTCATCTCTGCTTCTCCAGCAATGTCCTGCATGTCTGGTTCGCCTAACTTGAATAGTTTTCGTGATAGGGGGTAGGTGGCCGTACAGTTGGTGTCTTGTGGGGTGCTGCTGCCAGGACTTGTTCAGGATTGCACGCAGCATTCTTGTGTAATTGCCATCTAGTTTCTTCTCCAGCCGTTTTGTTAGCGTCCATGTAGTGCATCCATATAGCAGTATCGATGTGACCGCTGCCTGGAAGAAACTGCGTTTCATTTTATCGGTTAGGTCTGATTTCCATATAATCGATAGCTTATTGATAGCTGTCCATGCTTTCGTTAGCCTCGTTTCGATGTCCTTTTCGGTTGATTCGACGCTGCTTCCTAGGTACGTGAATTTGTCTACTAGTTTAAGTGAGGTTCCTTCTAGAGTGGAGATGTCCCCCGTTTGGTTATAGCACATATATTCCGTTTTGTGTGCATTAACATAGAGGCCTATGCTTGCTGCTGCTCGTTCCAAACTATGCAGAAGAGTTTCGGCTTGGTCAGGTGTATTTGCCAGTATCGCTATGTCATCGGCGTAGTCGGCGTCGGTAATTGTTGTTGCGGGGTATCTTCTGCTTCTTTTCTTCGTCAGTTCGAAGCCATTCTCTTTGATTTTGTCAATCGATGTTCTAAGTACGTAGTCTAGACAAATGATAAAGAGGTACGGGGCCAGCGTGTCCTCTTGTAGTACTCCTGCTACAATGTCAAAGTATTCTGTGTCTCCATCCGGTGATCGTACTTTTACTTTAGTGTTTCTATAGAGAATCGTTATTGCCGCTTCGGTTTCTTTAGGTATGCCGTACGCTAGTAGGATTTGTTCCATCTTTCCTCTGTGAATGGAGTCAAAAGCCTTGGTAAAGTTGACAAATATTAATGTCGCTTATAGGTTCTTTGCCCGTACACCTTCAAGGATTCTGCGGATGGTTAATATTTGTGAGGTCGTGGATCTATTTCTTCGGAAGCCATTTTGGTTTTTTCTAAGTATGTTGTCGATTTTGGGTTCTATTTGGTTTCGTAGTAGGGCATTGTAGATTTTGGCAGCTATGGATGTAAGTGTTATGCTTCGGTAGTTTTTGGCTAATCCGAGGTCCCCCTTTTTAGGGAAGGGGAGTATGCATCCCTTCATCCATCTATCTATCGGATTTTGATAGTATACTGCATTGCAGTGGCGGAGCAGTATGTCGTCGAATTGTCTGGTCTTCCATACTTCCGGGGGAATTTCGTCCAGCCCTGCAGCTTTCCTATTTTTAATTTTTCTGAGAACCGAGTCGAGTTCTTGTGTGAACGGTCCTAGTTTAATGTCTAATTGTTTGCTAATTATTCTGGTGATTGGTTCATGCGTTATTTTTGGTGGGTTTCCAAGTAAGTTTTCGAAGTGCTGTTTCCACAGTTTTATTCTTTCTTGTTGGTTTGCTGCTTTAAGTTTTGCTTTGGCTGTGTTCTTTCTTCTGCTCACTTCGTTTATTGTTTGCCAGGCTATTCTAGATTGTCTATCTTCCACCGAGTCTCTAATCTTATCTATCTGATTTTTAATGTATTCTGTCTGTTCCTTTATATATATATGCCTGCTAATTGATATTGTGCCGTTTTTAGTTTTAAGGCATTTGTGTTTGTTGGGTTTTTTTCGATAGTTTTTGGAGGCTGTTTTCTCTCACCGCTAAAGTTTCCCATGGGACTCTATATTTAGTACACACACACAATTCTTTTTTTTAAATGAGTAGGTTAATGAAAAGATTTGGGTTTTTTTTTTTTAAGAATTTATTTATTTTGTTCTCACATACATGTTTCCAGCTTGTTGTTTTCATCAGAGACATATATAGCACAAGGCCTTGTTAATGGGCTACTCAGTGAGACTTGAACTCACTTGTGTTAGTATTTTGAATGGTTTTCAGTTGGTTATGGGTTTATATGGAGGTCACTCCTCTCTTTTACATAGAGTGTGTTTACCTTAGTCTGTTTTATCCCTTATTTTCTTAAGTGCCATAATCATCTTAGATAAAACATACTTCAAAACAAAAATCCAAGAAATATTAAAAGATGAAAACAACTACAGATACAAACATAGACAATAATATAATATCAAAAGTCACAAAATTCTGCAAAATACACAATAAATCACGAACTAAAATAGAAAAAGACTTAAATTATATCCCTATAACTAATAACTTCTATAGACTAGCAAAAATTCAAAAATCCAAACAAATAAAAAACACCATAGAAACACAAAATCAGAATATATAGAAATTCCAAACCCCAGTGACTTCAAATTTAGATTCATTGTAGCAGGCCTGTCATGCCTAACTAACAGACTTAACAAACTAATAGACATTTTACTGCAACCTTTCCTAAATGAAATAAAAAGCTATATTAGAGACAACATAGATTTTTTAAAACTCCATACCAGAAAAAATTGATCCTAACACACTCATAATTACATTTGACGTCAGAAACCAATATGAACGGGTCACCTGGCTGGCTCACTAAGTGTGGACCTGGTTACAGCAGCCAAATATGAAAATGTCTGCCATGGAGTTCACTTGACCACTTGACATCTGAACTTCCCAAGTGGGGAGATCAAATCTTAGCCGAGTCAGCTGTCTGCCCACGCTGTGAATTTTAGATCCAAACAACTAGATTCAGTGATCATGCTGAAAGCTGAACTAACCAGACCAGCTGATTATACAATAATAAAAAAAAATTAAAATTAAAATGTTGAAGTCCAGAGAACGAACAAACATGGGGTTGAATAATGAAAAAATAATGGTTCAAGTCAAAAAAAGGAAAAACAGTTGACAATCACGAAATAATTGTTGTTATTTCAATGTTCCTTTCCCCATAAACGTAAGTAGAATGTCTCAGAGTCTAGCTCCTATCTTGAAGCGGTCAGTCTAAGTCCACGGTCAGCCTTTCTCCCTTAGACTCACTAAGTATGCTCAGTGTGTAACATTAATCTTATCTTCAGAAACAACAGAGACATGAGAGGATCTGGTTATCTTCAAGTCTTGTGCAAGGTCCTTTGCTATAGGAGTCTTAAGTCAACTCCACAAGGTCTCTTGTTGCACTGTCAGCAAAAATCCAGTTTATACAATTGTTTATTCTGTTTCCAAGTGGGCATATTCCATCAACGGCCCTCTCTTTATTTAAACCTTCAACACTTCCATTCACTGTTGCTTTCTGCTACCCCAACAATGAATTTCTGCATCTGCGACAAGAAGAGGGAGGTTGTTCGCCTCTATACAACTTCTGGTCTGATTGCTATCATAGGGCTTCATCCCCTCTCTCATCACGTTTGATTTCTATCCGATCCCCCACAAGGGGACATCCCTTTTCTCCTCAAATGATTCATACATCAAAATTTTCATACCTCCAAAATAAGCACAAAATTTTCCATTTCTCCAAAGTTGATAATTTCTCAGGCCAGCGGCTTAAACCTGGGCTGACCTCTCAGTAACCTTTTATTTCCTGCTCATTATTTGTTTTCATTAGTGATTTCTCCAATTCTAGCTTTTCTTTCTTTCCTTCCCTGGTTAGAAAAATCAATTTCGACGATTTTATAATTTTTTTCTGCTAGCCAAAATTAAACAATATTTCTCTCTTCCTTCTCATGGTGACAATATATTGCATCACTCTTAAAAAACAAAAAAAAAAAAAAAACAATGTATTGTCCCAATTTTCTTAAATCCCTGCCAAATAGTATTTCTAGCAGGCGAGACTCCACTGCCCCAATCAGCTCTGTTACATCTATACAACAATATCTCCCATAAATTAGGAAAACAAGCCATCGCATTTTGGATATATAAATACCCAGACATATTACACCCAAGATTTAACAAAAAATTTATCATAGAGGGTATAGAAATAATCCTTAATAATAACTCCTTCCAATTCAATGACATTAACTATATCCGGACCCAAGGAACAGTAATGGGAACTAAAATGGTGCCAACATACACTACCCTAACCCTAGCATATTTAGAAGAAAACCTATACAAAATAATTGGTAAAAAATAGGATATAAAAGAATTTACCAAATCATGGAAAAGATATTTAGATGATTGCTTTATATACTGAAAATGCCAACGGGGAGACATTAATGAATTGCACAACCTACTACAAAACCTACATCCCCCCCCCCAAAAAAAAATTAACTATGGAACACAGCTCAAAAGAAATACCATTTTTAGACGTACTAATAAAAAAATGTAAATGGCCAAATTATCAGAGATATCTACCACAAACCAACAGACACTCAACAATACCTACACTTCAAATGTCACCACCCCAAAAACTGTATAAAATCCATCCCTTACACTTTAATATGTAAAATACACACAATCACAGAAAAAAAATAAAAAAACTTGCTTTAAAGAATTACACACAACCCTAAACCGGAAGGGATACCCAACAACACTAATAAAGGGTTGAAAAATACCACAAAGAGAATTAATGAACCCGAAAAACACAACAATGAGAAACCTCTAGCATATGTCACAACCTACAACAAAATCAACCCAGAACTATTCACAGAAATAATAAAAAATTTAGAACCACTTGAAAACAAGGAAAAAAATCAAAGAAATACTAGACACAACAAAAATCGTTAAAAGCCAGAAACAACACAAAAATCTGGAAAGAATACTCACCTCTTCTACATTCGAAGAAAACACAACACAAGGAGTTACTAAATGCAATAATAAACTCTATAAAATACGTGATATAATTATAGAAGGGAAATCCTATACCTTTAAAAACCTGCAAACCAAATTCAAAATAAAGGCTTAAGCTGCAGTTCAAAGAATGCAGTTTTACACAATCAATTGTAACAAGTGCAAAGAAATATACATAGGGTCAATACAAGCCCTTTTAATACAAAGATATCACTTTACAGGAGCAATATTGAAATAACAGAAAACAGAAAATTAAATGTATCGAAACACCTTTATGAACATTGTCAAGGTGAATTTAAAAGAATGCCCACATACCAAACAAATGACTACATGCTACTTCAAGTAAAGGAAAAGAAATTTATCTATAAATTTAAACCAAAGTTGAATAAAACATGAATCATGTACACACACAAATGTATATATATATATATATATATATATAGTCATCCACAGACAGAGATATATATAGATAGATATATATATATATATATATATATATATATATATAGAATTAACTTAAATCGCTAGTCGAAAAACTTCTACTAAAGTTTCACCTTAACGGATCGTCAGGAAGTTTCGCCTACCTCGTTCAAAGGAGAAAATTGCTTTGCCTTTATTCACCAAAAACCTCCACCTATCCTAGAATTTGCATAAAAAAAAAAAAAAAAAAAAAAAAAAAAACCCTATAATATTTCCTAATTATATAGTAACCACGCTCTTTTGTGTTTACAACTATTGAACACCTCCGATCTTTTGTTTAGCATATTCTTACTTTTACAATCTGCTATAAACAATTTTTCCTCCATACAAAGATTACAGGTTCTATTACCTGCCCTATATTTGCGGCATTTCTTTATTACTTCCCATTTCATTATCGGATCTACTCCTTGTTTTTCCCTAAGCTCCCACACATAACTAGATAACGCAGTGCTATGCCTGTATCTTTCGTGCGTGAAACTTGTTCTATGATTATAGTACCTAGTTTTAAAATCCCCTTGGGTCGACCCAAAATATATCTTTTTATCACTCTTATTATTCCAATCACTATATACCTCTACTTTATACACTACACACTCCTGTTTACACTTGCCCTCCAGAGGACACCTAACCTTATCCCGACAATTGCATTTGTCAATCACCTTCTGCTTCTTTTTACCTAATTTGGCTATATTACTCCTATTTATTATTCCGTTAATGTTAGGCATGCAACTGTAACTTAATTTAATACAATTCTTATTAAATATCTTATGTAATTGGCTCCCACTAGGGAAGTTTCTTTTTAATATCTTGAAGAACTCCTTTCCCAAGTTATTAACTACTTCCATGTTGTAAGGGGGATTAAACCATAAGATTTTTCTAGGTCTATTTCTCCTGCCTTGTGTTTCAATTCTACCCCTGTTCTTATATTCTAAATTGACCCTATATCCGTCGTTTTTTAGAGCCTCCTCATATTCCTGCTTAGTTCGTTCAAAAATTTCCCTGCTGGAGGAGTTATTAGATAATCTATGCTCTATTCCTTTAGGTACATGTTTAAAAACCTGCATTGGGTGATTAGATCCCCTGTTTACATAACGTAGATCCTGGTTCCTTTTTCTAAATGGAGATACTGTTCCACTATATAAGTTTAAAGTAATATCAAGATAATTAGTTATTTTTAAATCCGTTTTTCTTTTTCCTCTGGACCGGGACTCGAGATATTTTTTTTCTCTTGTTCCTGGGCAGGGGTTTTTTGTTTTTCTGATACCGTGATTACTGGTAGATATTTGATTAGTAAATATATATATATATATATATATATATATACACACACAAAAAAAATTATTAATAAAACACAATTACCAATATTATATAATTAAGGTAATGATTTTTTTTTATAATAATCCCTTTTTGTAAATTATATTTTATTATTTAGTTTGGTAAGGCTTTGAACTACTCGGTGCAATAGTCAGATGGTGCAGTCTCATGTCCATGTGGAAAGGATTTGACAATCAGGAAATGGGGCTGGATGGCTGTTGGAGTGAATTGACTGGATAACGTCAAGGCCAGAAGAGGTCCTGAGGTTTTTGAAAAGACCAGAGTTGACTTTGGCTGGTGAAGCGCGCGACTGGGTTTTTCGGATCTGATGATAGCAGATCAGTTTAGGTCTCAACTGGCAGAGGTGGGTTGAGATCTTAGACACCACAAGTCGCACTGTGCATGGAGTGCAGTCAGCAGTGTATGGTTAGCATATGCTTTTATGATTTGTGTGTCTCTCTCTCTTCATGTCGCCAAGGACTGAAGGTAGAAAGAAACTCATTTGTATTACTGTTGTTATTGATATCTTTATGAGTAGACAACAAATATTTGATTTGGTGTGCGGTGACTTGCTATGTCTTTTTAGAAAGAAAAAAAAGACAGATTGATTTTGAACTTGAGTTGTCCACTCAACGATTCACGGTATATTAGACAATTAGAAGTGCTTAAGAATGATGGAAATCCATTTTAGGCAACTGTTGTTTGAAGCAGGAGAGAGAGAACATAAGATGAACAAAAAAAATCCCAACTCAAAAAAAAAACTGTGCTATCCCCGACCAAAGAAAGAAACAACGGAAAGTAAAGAACTCAACTTCAAAGACAAGAAAAAAATATGCCGCTCCCCGACCAAGAAGAGCAGAGAAAAGAATGCCAAATATCCAAAGACAAGCAACAGGTTAAAAAAAAAGTTTTACACAAGGCCCGAGAACGAAGAAGGAATAATTAGAACAAGAAAATCAAGAAGAAGGCATGAAAAGAAAAAATAAAGATAAGGTACATTGCTTATTGTACAAATTTTATGTCTTTCTCTGTCAAATTTAAGTTGTGTGGTTTGTGCCCAATAAAATTTATTTAATTACGAGAAAAAATTGAAAAGCTATGATAAGGCTCATAAGTTTAATTGGGCATGTTGATACAGATTACTGCAATGTAAGGGGACAGGGAATTATGAGGGGAAAGAAAGAAGAAGGGAAAAAGAGAAAGAAAAGAAGGGACATACAAGCTTGTCAGTTTATCATACCAAAACCGGGTAACATACATATGTTTTTATGAATGAAATTTAGAGCTATTCAAAAATGCTCATCGTAAAGTGTAGTAATTTTATATTGGGATATTTTTTCTGTGTCTTTCAATTCCAGGCATCTATAATATGTTATTGGGAGAAGGCTAATATACCTTTGGATATATAGTTATGTCAGTGGGACAAGTTTGATGTTTGGAAAAGTTGTGGAAATTGGAAGTGTACTGTGAAGTCTCCCAAGGATGGGATTGATATTTTGGGTACTGGTAAAAGTCATAACAGGTTTTGTGAAGGTCTCCTCCAAGAGAGGGGTTGAGAATTTTGAGGTACTGGTTAGTGACCAGACCAGCATTTTGTGAGGTACCATTAGAATGAGGTCAAGAATTTTGGTGGGTTTGGTAAGAGACCAGACCATTGTGTTGAAGAGGATATTTTTAGAAAAAGGGGATGGGAAATCAGGGAGTATGTGTGCAAAATCCTGACGTGTCTCATGGTATGCACCGGAAAATTTATGGACTCAGTTTCAAATCGTGCTTGAGGGAGAGATATAGTTGACCAAATAGATAAATGAAGTACTCTTGTTAAGTATTGAAAAAGAAGATAGACTGAAGGGCAGTGGAAAAAATAGCAGACAGAGTAAAAGGTTTTGGTTGCTTAGGAAAAGAACCCCTGGGATATCTTATCTCACATTTGGAAGTAAACAAGAAACTAGGGTTGGTTGGTTGTTTGGGTTTTATGGCATATCAACCCAAGAAACTAGAATGTTGTGGTTAGAATAAGCAAAAACAAAGAAATGATGGCTGGATATGAGCCATGCTTTTGTAGAGATACTCGTTGAAAGAAAAAAAGCACTCATTAGCTATGAAAGAAATGAGAGATAGACCAATAGATGGTGGTCAAAAGTTGAAGAAAAAGGGGGACGAAAATGGGAACGGTTTGTGTTGGTTGGAAAGAAGAAAAAAATGGTTCCCAGGAAATTTTACCTCATTCACTTTGGTTTGATTACAAGGACGTTTAATGGAAAATCTACTTAGGGCACAGACAATGATAGTGTGTGTTATTAAGATATATATGCTAATGACAGAAATTATGAGAGAAAAAGGTAAGTAATGAGTTATGGATATAGAAGGAAAGCAAAAAGAGTAAAAGACAGGCAATGAGCACCTGATCAGTGAAGAAAAAAAAAAAAAAAGAAAGAAAGACTGAAGAGAAAAAGATACATGCCAATTGATAAAGTAAAATAGACATTGAATCATAAGAAGAAACGAAAAGTAAAAGGAAATATTCACTAATAAGAAAAATAATATAATTACTAAAGTCTGAAAGAGATTCAGAAGAAAAATAGACATTTGGACATAAAGTTAGAATAACTATTGGTAAGGACTAAGTAAAAAAAAAAGACGGAGAAAGAGAGTAAGACACGAGAAAGAATAACTGCTTTGTCTTTCAAAGAAAACATGAAAAGAAGTACCAGGGGGAAAAAAAATTGAAAAAAAAAGAAGAAAATGAAGAATTACTTTTATTTTTTGGACTGTTGAATAATTTGTTGTTGTTTTTTATATGCTCTTTTGAATTGTTGTTCTTGTTACTGTAATTTTATTGGTCAAGTCGGCATAAGGAAGAGCGTTAGATTACATGATTGTTAAAGATTATGAAATTGGAAAGAAAAAAAAAAGAGAAAAATAAAAGGAAAATCCATTCACATCAATACATTAGTTTAAAAATTTTTTTTGTCTTCTATAACAAAATAATCTTATTTTGTGGGGAAGAAAGGTGTGTTATATAATTAAGGGAATGATTCTTTTATATGAATCATTTTTTGTTAATTATATTCTATTTACTTTGGCAAGGCTTTGAACTTCCCAGTGTCTCTTAGTTCAGGTGCAAAAGTCAGATGGTGTAGTTTTACACCCGTGCAGAAAGGATTTGACAATCATCATCTGTCATAATAAATCCCCAGACAGGAAATGTAGCTGGATAGCTGTTGGAGTGGATTGAGTGAGTGGATGACGTCAAGGCCAGAAGAGATGTCCTGAGAATTTGAAAAGACCAGAGTTGACGTCTGGCCATTGAAGCGCACGACTGGTTTTTTCAAATCTGATCAAAGCATATCAGTTTGGGTCTCAACTGGCAGAGGTTGGTTGAGATCTTGGGTACCACAAGATGTACCATGCGTGGAGGTGGAAGGGGAGTCAGCATAGCGTAGTTAGCATATGCTTTTGTGATTTGTGTCTCTCTTCTTGTGTCGCCAAAGACTGAAGGTAGAAAGAAATAAACTCATTTGTACTACCTGTATTTTTATTACTGTCGCTATTGATATCTTTATGAGTAGACAACACCAGTATATTTCAAACCACACAACCACATACATACACATACACACGCATTCACACACACAGAAAAAAAATAACTAAGTGAAATCCGAAACCATTCCAACACACACAGAAAACATCAAATATCAAGAACAAATAAGGAGTAAAGCAGACTAAGGTAAACACACTTTAAGAAATAGAGAAGTGTGACCTACATATAAACCCATAAGGGACTTCAAGTCTCATTAAGTACCCCATTAACAAGGCCTTGTGCCATATATGTTCTCTGATGAAAGCAACAAGCCAGAAACCTACACGGATGTAAGAACAAAATAAATAAATCCTAAAAAAAAAAAAAAAAAAAAAAAAATCTCTTTGTGGATCTACTCATTTTAAAATATTTCTTTCTCTCTTTGAACCAACAACAACAACAATATATATATATATATATATATATATATATATATATATATATATATATATATATACATACATACACACACACACACACACACATATATATGAAGGATTGCTGAACAGCTTTTACCGCAATACCAAATTTTTACTGGAAGGAAAAAAGGAAACTTTAAACAATTTCCAAGTGTCTTGTAATGTAGGATGAATAGCATTTACATTTCATGGCTTTAGATGATTCCCTTCTTGGTCAGGTTTGTATATATATATATATATATATATATATAGTATTATTTGGTCCAGTTAAACCGGAGTTGAGAGTAATTCCATCAGGACAAGAAAATTATTCAAGAGTGAACATTTAAATTTTCCTGGTAAAGAGCTCAATGTAACAGACAATACAGACCAATAAAATCTTTAAGAAAAACAACAAACCGATCACATTAGGATTATAAATTTATTTCCATCATGTTACGCGTTTTTGAAAATTTCAAAAATACGAACAAAATTTAACAGGACTTCTTCAGATCCTTTGGATAAAAAAACTAGAATAGACACAGAAAAAGGTGGGAGGGGATAGAAGAGGGGTGAAGAGTTATCTCCTCATTTTGCCCACTTCCATTTTTATTTTAATTTCAGTTAGAAATGTAGTAAATTTATTTCAAAAATTTTTTTTTTTAATTTTTAATTTTAATTTTTAAATTCTAATTACATTTTGACTTAAGCTACAGATCTAATATTAAATTAGATTTTTAACTTGATTCAATAACTTTATGTAATGATACAGTAATAATTAAATTAAACTCAAGATTTAATTAATTTTAAATTATCTTAAAATTTCAAAACTATTTAGAACCTATCAATCAGTTACACTTTTTATGAGTAGTACGTATATACGATATGTTTTTTTCACAATTTTCTATCTTATTATTTATTCATTTACATTAATTCTCAGTTTATGCTTTTTTTTCTTTTAATTTTTTAAGTTAATTATCTATAGTTTAAATTTAGCCCAATGTCTACACCTAGCTATTAATTCACTCCTCTTATTTAATAATCTTTCCAGCTCTGGAAAAAGCAAAATGTGCATTTTTTCTTCTAAACACAGATTGCATCTACTGTCGAAAGACTTTGTAGTATTTGATCTTTTTAATATGGACCATTGAATCTCAGGGGTTAAACCTTTATTTTTCAAACCCCAAAAATGCTTAGATAGAGCAGTTTGATTTTTTAGATGCTCATGGGAGAAAGCGAATTTATGATTGCCGTATCTAATTTTCCATTTCGTGGACGATATACCAATTTAAGATTTCCTATCATTTACATCCTAAAGAGGATATAAATGATAGGAAATCTTTCACAACTGAGACAACTAGGAATAAGTGAAACATTCAAGGAATCATTTTGGTTTCACTCAGAAAAACTTTTGTGTTCAAACCCTATTTTTTTTTTTTAAATTAAAACTATTTGAATTTCTATATTGCTTCATATTACCATGACAATGGAATTTCTCATGATTCTACAATGAAACCAAGTTGTATGGTAGATTTTATATCTACAGATAAAATCTTACTTTATACGAAAATAGGAAACATTGAAAATAAAAAATACATAATCAGGATTTTTTTTTTGTATTTGATTATATGCCAACATTATGGGGTTTTTTTAAACTATCTTCAGGGCTATGTAATAGATGTTAAAGAAGTGAAAACACAAAAAATTCTTAATACTTATATATTATACTTACATTCAATGTTTTCATTATGATTTCTAAAAATATTTTCTAAATTAAATCTTAAATTGCAAACCACAAAGACATCCTTTATATAAATTAATTTTGAAAAATTTTTTTCTTAACTACAAACAGATGCTTTTTTTTTTTTAAATTTCAACTAATGTTTAAAAAAATAAAATTTGATCTGTAAACAAAAATGTTCTTTTTGAAAAATTTTTAAACAAGTGATTTCTATCTGATTTGAAATGAAACCCTATTCATGTTGAAAACACTAAGAAATTTTCAGTTTTTTTTTTTTTTTTCTTTGAATATTATATATTCATATATCAACAAAATTATTTCTCATTTTCTCTAATCTTTTATATATATATATATATATATATATATATATATATATATATATTAATTTGGTCAGTGGCATCTCTCATAGACATTTATAATTGAGAGACTTTTTTTGAAACTATAAATGTGTTAAATGTCTTTATTTAAAGAAATAGATAACGACCAATTTTGTCGAGTAATCACAGAAACGCAGATATTGGTTGGTTGGTCGGTAGATTGTTTGGGTTTTATGGCATATCAACCTTTGTAGGTTATTTAATGCCAAATCCGTTTTTAAACAAATTAAACAGTTCTATTTCAAACAATTCAGTTCAGCTTAAGTAAGCAGTTTCGATGTCAAAACAGTTCAATTTCAAGTAGTTCAGTTTAGCATAAGAACAGTTTGTCAAAAATATTTCTATTTAAAGCTATTCAGTTTAGTCAACTAGTTTTAATTCAAACAAATCAGTTCAGCATAAGTATGCAGTTTACTTCTATTTAAATCCATTTTATACAAATAATCAGTTCTATTTCAAACAATTCATTTTAGCAGGAGTATACAGTTTAATTGTCAAAAACATTTCTATTTCAAGCTATTCAGTTTATTCAAACAATTCAGTTTAGCATAAGTATGCAGATTCTTTTTAATTTATAGATAGGGCCCTACCAGGGTCTACCATTCTGGGCTAGAGTGGACCTGTGAGCAATGGTGATGAGGGGGTGCTCTGCATTCCCCAAAGCCCTAGCATCACTGGAAACTTACCATCAGATTGTTTAGTGTCATATCCAGGACACTCATTGGGTGAGGGTGTGGGGTCTTACCCCTCTGCAGAGGTGCAGTGCAAATTTTGATTTGATCAGAACAGAAACCAAATCAAAATGAGAAGTCTACATTTCTTGAAGGCATTGAGAGAGAGAGAGAGGGTAGATTTTGGTGAATCTGACAAAATAATAAGAATAAGTGGAACAGCAGGTAAATCAAACACTTACAACGGGTTTAATAGTAATATTGCGTTCTTTATTTAAGGAAGAACTTCTTCAGACTAAAAATCTTTTTTGAGTTTTTGCTAAAATGTAGAAAAAACTCAAAAGCATAGAGGAGGACCTTACTCCATTCCCTGGATAGCTCCACTTTACCATTGATCCTTACCTTATAATGCTGAGCGTTAAGCAAGGCGGCATCAAGTACCATTTTTTGAGTCTCTGGTATGACTCAAACTGGGATTGAACCACGGTCTTCCAGACCATTAGCAAACACTCTACTCATTAGGCCAATGGCCCATTGCTTAAATATGAACATATCATTTACATTTTATATTTTAAAAATTCTAAATATTTTTTAAAAATCACACCATATAAGACCCTAGAGAGAAACAGTACAGATATATTCCCCCACCCACATAATAGAAAAAATTTTTAAAACTTCAATCTCAATATATTTTTTACACTTAGAATCTATTTTATTATTATTATTGTTGTTGTTTTCCTCCATTAAAATTTTTCACACCAGTTTTAACAAGTAGCTTTTCAATGAAGTCTAAGTGACAGCAAGTCTCAAGTCACCAGGACCCTTTTAAATATTGTAGCTGCTTTTAACAGTGCAGTGGTCTTGATGTTCTTGATTCTTACTCTTATTCCAGTCTCTTTTTCAGGCTTTTGGGGGATGGTTCCAAGTGCTCCAACAACAGTTGGTATCACTGTTATCTTCATCATCCACACCTTCTTTAGCTCTTTGTTTAAGTCCAAGAATTTGTCCAGTTGGGGGGGGGTCCTTTAATTTCACTTTGTAAAACCTGCCTGAAGTTATGCAAATCAAATAAACCTCAATAACTCAAAAAAAGTTCTCAATGAAAACTTGTTAAATTTAAACTTCTTCATTTTTACCCTTAGTAAAATATTTAACTGAATTTTCTGCCATTCTTAAAAGTTAGTTTTTGAGATATTTTAAATTTCTGAAAATAGACTGACTAAAGTTAGTATGCAGATTAAACTAATATTAGCCTAAGATCTATGAAATCTAATAAAAACTTTTTCTTTTTTTTTTTTCTATCCATAAAATATGTTGAAACCTCAGTAAAAGGGAAGAATCTTACAATTGCTGAAAAATAGAAAATAACAGATGAGTGAGTGAGTTAATGTCCACTTTGGAAATATCAAAGAAGCTTTGTAGAGATCATCAAACAATAAAAAAGGCTGATGAAAATATAATTAAATTGAGAACTCTAAGGCATTAAAAACTTCTTTCCTCAAGATGTACATACAGTATAGTAGGTTACAGCAAAACAACCACATTTGACCAGTGCTCACATCTTTTAAAAAGGCCTGAATTGAGTGAGTCAAGAAGGATAAAAGGTATAGAATATTTTGTGAAATGGGATCCATAAAAAAAATTAATAAATAAATTAAAAAAAAATCACCAAGGTAACCATCTCTCACAAAAACAAATATTTTAAAGTCTCAAAATTAGGCCAAAAAAATATGAAAATTGACTTTTCTAAAGTAATTTTCGAGAACAAATCTCGAGAGATATTTGATGAACCTGATGGACGGGCCAAAAGATAGACATACCAGTAGCTAAAAGAAGGCAACAAAGAGATGATAGTGTAATGACATTGGCTGGAATTGTCAACCAAACTATTAGTGGGCTATTCAAAGTCAATGAAGGAGTTAAACTGAACAGTGCTAACTATTGAGGACAAGACTTTCTTTGCACAGCAAAAGTCCCAATTTCACAGTTTGAAAGTGAAGTGTGTATCTATGCATGATAATGCACCTTCTCATGTATACAAGCTTACCCGTAAATTCTTTGAACATAAAAAATTTATAGCAAAGAAAATAATGGAACAGCCACCATCAAGTTTAGATCTCAATCCAATTGAAAATCTATGGTCAATTGTGAAGATAAAATTATATGAAGGTGTTGTAGACCTATGAGAAGCTATTAAAACTAGTAGGTCAGAAATTGAAATTGATGAAGTAAAAAAAAATTAAAACTAATGGATATTCGATTACTGGATGTGATGGAGAAAAAAAAAAAAGGGTAATTATATTAAAATGCAAAGGATTCAAAAACTTATATTTGTTTATTTGTTGTATTTTAGGTGTTGATCAATTTTTCATGATTTTATTGCCTTTTTATTGATGTAAAATATGATTATTTGTTTTTGCCATATAACTTCAGTGGGAATTTTTTTAGAATACTTCAATAAAACAAATTGATGCTACCGAAAATTTTAACTCAGGTTTTGTTTTGACATCTAAATTGATTGTTTAAAATTTGACAATTTTTTTTTTTCAAACCAAATTTGAATTATTGAAGTTTATGCAATTTGCTTAATAATTTCAGACATGGTGTAGTTGGCTGGAATGGTATAATTCATGAGATGACAAGTTGTTATTTCACTTCTTGTGATTTTTTAACACCAATATTACCAGCTGATCTTTTACTGAAATCTGAGAGACAGCAAGTTTCTTCAGGTCTTCAGAACTCTTCTAAGTATTCTAGCCAATTTCAACAATGCAGTGGTATGTATAGTATCAGTTCTTCTGATTTCCAATTCCTCCAGTCTTTTTTTTTTTTTTCCAAGTCTTTAGAGTCTGGTCCAAGTGCCCCAACTACAAATGGTATCACCGTCAACCTCATGTTCCACATTATTATCATCATTATAATTTCCAAATTCAAACGATTCCTTTTTGATGAATCCAAGTGAATTACAATATAAAAAAAAAATAAATAAAATAACAATGAAAATATGGGAGAAAATAATAATGAATGAATGATATTAATGGTTGACAACATTTCATCTAAAAATAAATGAAAGATGCTAAAAAGTTATGAGCCATGCAAACCTAACACTTAGAGATTTTGTTTGTACGTGGGATTGTTACAAAATGGAATTGGCTTAGTAATAGATTAAAGTGAGGAAGAAAAAAATACTGGGTCAATGTCCTTATTGGTTGAATTGCAGACAATTTGCAATTCTGATTTGTCTTTGCATTAATCAGAGTTGGGAATTTCAGGACATACAAAAAAAAAAAGTAATCAGTCCTCAGAATAGATCGCATTAAATATAGAAGAAATATTTTTATGGCACTGACTAACACTTTCCTTTTAAAATGGGAGTAGACAACTCAGAAAATTGGTCTTCTTGTAACAATGTTTCATGATGATATTGATGCTTTTATTTAGGGAAGAATTCTTAGAAACATAATGTAGCTGTATTCTTTATATTAAAAATTAGGACAATTAAAAAATGATTTTCGGTGAAAATACAGATGCTAAAAATTGCTTTACTCAGAGTATTTTAAGTGTATTATTCTAATAAAAATTTCTCTATGACGTGCATATTTTTTGTCGGGTTATGTTTTATATACATATATATATGTTTATAAAATAAAAGATATGTAAACACACACAAACATAATGAGAATTTTAGGAATAGAGAAAAATAAATGAAAGTGCTGTATACCTTTAAGATTTGGATATTCATGGCTCTCCACAGTTTCCAATATCAGTTAACTGCAAATTTCAAAAACTGGTTGCCAATCACCACAGTTAGAAAGTTCAAGCAGTACTGCTATTTTACTTATAGCTGAGAGTAGAAGTCAATCCCTACTTTTCCCATGAGTATCGGCACATAGACCCAATTGAAATGTTGTATGCCATTCCATCTCCAAACTTTATGATTTACAATTGAATATTATGCACTGAAGCATCTGTCATTTTGAATTCTTAAACCCTTAGCTAGTATTTATGCCTCTTCCTTGAAGTATATTTACTCTTGCAGCCTGAATTCAAGCCATTAATCCCCTTCTCTACATTTGCTATTGCCTAGTAACAATAGAACCAATTAGATATGTCCTTACATCTGAGTAATGGTCCATCACATTTGGCCAGTATTTCTGTTGCTGCTACCAAGAAGTACATATACCTCAATTCCAGCAAGAGAATCACATACAGTATGGACCTGGGAGTAATAGCAACACAGTTCACTTCACACAAGCCAGATCTCCAGAATGAGAGCCTCACCATCAGATCAAGTTTCATCTCATAGTTCATAA
This sequence comes from Sepioteuthis lessoniana, assembly GCA_963585895.1. NCBI lineage: Eukaryota > Metazoa > Mollusca > Cephalopoda > Myopsida > Loliginidae > Sepioteuthis > Sepioteuthis lessoniana. The sequence continues at coordinate 8,394 of CAUZXS010004316.1, read as the reverse complement.
CAGAATTAACTCAAATTCCTGTTATAAATAAATCTACATATAAATCATTTGAAATAATCAACAAAAACAATTGATTTAAAATTATCCTGTTGATGGACATATGATTTATTTATAAAAATAATCAAAATGAAATAAATAGAAAACTGATGGAAGATTTAAAAAAAATAAAAAAAATTGGACATATCCTAAAATTCCTCAAAAGAAACTTCCAGGATTCCAAATACCATTTTATATGAGACAAAGTAATGAATAAACATTTGATAACATCAAAGGAATTACTTCAGGCCTCACCAGCTTCTCCCACAATGACAGATATAGTCCATATCTTGAAAAGGTAGTTTTGTTTTGATCAGTGTTCTAAAATCTCAACCTGAATGCATTATCAAAAAATGACTTTTAACATAGATAATTCCAAAAATTTAGTCTCAAAGAGAAGAAAATTTGGTGGAAATTTACTGAGCTTAGTTTGACAAAAGGTTACAAGAGTGGAGCACCCAGTGTGAGTTGAGCTCAGCAGTAATGGCTTGTCAGATTAACACTTCTTAGACAAAATATTCACTTAGCCTAGTCAGGCACAAAGCTACAATAGTGAGACACTAAATGTATATTGAACTCTCCAGTTATTGGTCGATTCATTTGTAGATAACAGCGCACTCGAATTGAGATTTATTTTGCTAAGTTTGACACAATGAGTTTAACATTCAGTGCAGAGTGCAACATTTTGTAATCCCCCTCGAATCCTTAAAAAACAATTTGTTTATGAATTTGACAATTGGCATTTTATAGTCGTCAGAATAATTCAGTGAAAGATTGTGTATTCAATACTTATTGGGCAGTAATGAGGGTACATTGTTGAGAAATCATTTTCTGTGCTGAATACACCCCCCACCACCACCACTTGGTGCTCACTCTGATTGACTGAAATTAAGTGTATGTATTTAACCAACCTCTCAGTCACAAGGTGGGTGTGACACAAGGCCAGTTTTTAAATGAAGTAAAGCTGATTTGAATTTAGAGTTTTTCCATCCCCAAGACCATTTGCCTTAACAAAGCAATTTACCCATAACTGGAAGATGGAGAACACATGGATTCATGCCTTTCCCAAGGCCATTAGAACAAAGTGAAATGCAATGCAAACAGCCTCATCCAGAATTTGGAACTTGGCTTGCTGAGTCCATTTCCTACAACAATAACTATAAAGCAAGTGCATTTCCTTAATTGATTAAACTATCAATTGTTTGTGAGATTCATTTGCAAGCACCAGCTGTATTGGCAGGAGACCTAGTTGGTTGGTTTGGTTGTTTGGGTTTTATGGCATATCAACCCTTGTAGGTCATTCAACGCCACATTCTGTCTATATATACATACATATTCAACCAAAGATTTCAAAACAAATATTAAGGTAGGTAGAATTTTCTATTAGCAGGATTTCATTTGTTTGCACAAGATTAACCAGTTTTAAGTTGTCATATATTTTGGTACAACTTTGTCTCTCTCAAGAAAGACAGAATGTCATCTATTTTGACATTCTCCAACAGATCGGTTAAGTTATTTACTTTGAAAAATCGCTTTCTGATAACAGCAAAAGTTCTGCATTCTATAAGAATGTGTTTAACCGTGCAAGTTGTCTGGCAGGTTAAACACTGTGGTTGTGGTTCCTGTTTCAAAATGAAAGAGTGAGTAAGCCTTGTCTGACCAATTCGCAATCGGGATATAACAACTTGTTCTCTTCTTGATTTTCTCGATGCTGGTCTCCACTCTCCTAAGGTGGGCTGAATTTGGAAGAAATTATTGTGGATGTTATTGCTCCATTGTTGTTGCCATTTTGTGTGAAGGAATTTATTAATTGTTGGTTTCAGGTCAGTATATGGGATCCTGGATCAGATCTAAGGCCTATTTGGCTGCTGAGTCTGCTCTTTCATTCCCTCTCACTCCAATGTGGCTTGGGGTCCAGCATATAATTATTTCTTTTCTATTTGACATTGAGTCTAATCTACTCAACAGTTTGATGATAAGATAATAAAAAATTTCAGAACCCTCTTAGGAGACCTAGTAGATATTCACCAAATATAGTTTAACATAACGCTACAATATTGAAGCACAGTGTCAGTTGGTTGTTTTTTTGACAGTCTTTCAATCATTGTGGCATTACTTATTGCCAACAACAGTTTTTTTTCTTTCTGCAAGCAAGTTCTGGTTTCCAGTAACTAATAATATTTGTACACAGTTGGATGGTTTCAAGTATTCCTATATGAATAATTTTCAAACAAATATGTCTGACATGTAGATGGTTAGTGTTTTATGGGATATCAATCCTTGAGGGTTATTTAATGCCAAAACACACACACATATATATATATATATATATATATATATAAAATTGGTAAGCAAATAGAGTTTGTAGGTAACTTTATTTTTAATGACTTGTAAGAGCTTATTTGTTGGCACAGTGAATTGGTTATAAGTATTCTTCATCATCATCATCATATCGTGCTGGTAGCACGGATATCCCTGACCCTCTCTCGCCACTCCTCCCTATCGTTCATCGCCCTAGGTAGGTCTTCAGGACAACAGCCTGTATCCTCACATAGCTGCTGAATGTACGTTCGAGCTGGTCGTCCTGCTTTTGCGCAGCCATGTGTGGGGATCCATAAGAGTACATCTCTTATGAGTTCATCTCTGCTTCTCCAGCAGTGTCCTGCATGTCTGGTTCGTCTAACTTGAATAGTTTTCGTGATAGGGGGCAGGTGGCCGTACAGTTGGTGTCTTGTGGGGTGCTGCTGCCAGGACTTGTTCAGGATTGCACGCAGCATTCTTGTGTAATTGCCATCCAGTTTCTTCTCCAGCCGTTTTGTTAGCGTCCATGTAGTGCATCCATATAGCAGTATCGATGTGACCGCTGCCTGGAAGAAACTGCGTTTCATTTTATCGGTTAGGTCTGATTTCCATATAATCGATAGCCTATTGATAGCTGTCCATGCTTTCGTTAGCCTCGTTTCGATGTCCTTTTCGGTTGATTCGACGCTGCTTCCTAGGTACGTGAATTTGTCTACTAGTTTAAGTGGGGTTCCTTCTAGAGTGGAGATGTCCCCCGTTTGGTTATAGCACATATATTCCGTTTTGTGTGCATTAACATAGAGGCCTATGCTTGCTGCTGCTCGTTCCAAACTATGCAGAAGAGTTTCGGCTTGGTCAGGTGTATTTGCCAGTATCGCTATGTCATCGGCGTAGTCGGCGTCGGTAATTGTTGTTGCGGGGTATCTTCTGCTTTTCTTTGTCAGTTCGAAGCCATTCTCTTTGATTTTGTCAATCGATGTTCTAAGTACGTAGTCTAGACAAATGATAAAGAGGTACGGGGCCAGCGTGTCCCCTTGTAGTACTCCTGCTACAATGTCAAAGTATTCTGTGTCTCCATCCGGTGATCGTACTTTTACTTTAGTGTTTCTATAGAGAATCGTTATTGCCGCTTCTTACTTAACACTAATAATTATATTTAATATTAATCATATGTTTAAACACATTTAAATAGTTACAAATATTCCCATCTAATACTTGTAGTTTTATTTAATATTAGTCATTTATTTACAAACAGTTTAATGGCTTCAAGTATTGATATTTAACATAAATAATTCTATCTGGTATTCATATGTAGTATAAATAATTTGCACATAGCTGTGATGGTTTCAAATAACTAATAATAATAATCCGTAGTAAATGATTGTTTTCCATAAAAAAAATAAATGCCTTTTTATATAAGGTTTACCGGACATTGGCCTAGCGGTTAGAGTGTTCGCCAATGGCCCGGGAGACCTGGGTTCAATCCCAGGTCGAGTCATACCAAAGACTCAAAAAATGGTACTTGATGCCTCCTTGCTTAACACGCAGCATTATAAGGTGCAGATCAAGGGTAAAGTAGAGCCATCCAGGGAAGGAGTAGCGCCCTCCCCTACATCTTGGTGTAGTAGCTATCGAAAAGGGAGCCTTCGGGTTACCCTCGACTATGGTCGCCAACTTTACTTTTTTATATAAGGTTGATTTATTGATTTTCACAGTATGTCAACCTGTCTTGTATTATTTTATATTTAAGGTTAGGAAATCACATTCAGTGTACATTCCTATTTTTTGTGCAATTGTTTAAGTGTTTTTATTTATTCTTTTGTTTTTTGTATACAGTTATATCAAGTAATCCCTTTCTAATAGAAATAATTTGCATAATTGTATGGATCAAGTATTCCTGTAGAACATCAGTAATATTCAATAATAATCATTTGTTTGCACAGTTATATGGTTTCACATCTTAATTCAATACAAATAATTTTTAAACAGATCTATTTGATCTATAGATGGGACCCTAACAAGTTGTACCATTCTGAGACACAATGTTATAGAATGATTATCCGAGTGTAGGCAGATTTAGGAAATAAAAAGGATGGGTGCAAATTACAAATTAAAAGCCCCATGAACAAAGTAACAATTTGTTGGCAAATACTTCAGACCAATTTATTTTTAACTAAAAGGCAACAATAAAAGATGTAAGCTTTATGTACAAGACACTTATAAAACCAATTCCAGAGGGGGGGGTTTTGTGGGGGTGTCTTTGTCTTTTTCTGCAGCTAAAATTCATTATCATGTGGGTTGATTCCCATTTCCAATGTCTCACCACATTTAACATTAAAAACTGATTTTAAGTTACAATTGATGAATGAACACAAATCGTGAAAAATTCAATATCTGGGGAGAAATTTTATTCACAACAAAAATCATAACCCCTGATTAAAAATTAATTTTTTTTTTAAATTAACTTTAGTATTCCTCCTACTGAAAAAAAAAAATCAAATCACTATCTTTTTTGCCCAATAGAAAACTTTAAAAAACAGTTTAGGAAAAATAGAAAAATGAACATAATAGTTAAAAGCCTATCTCACTTTTAAATAATGAGATACCACTTAAAAAATAAAATCAACCTGTTTAGGATTATTTCATGCCAAGAGGTTAGGGAATTGCATTTGTCATACATTCATATTTACATTTTTTTTTTTTGTTCCGCTATTTTTTTTTAATGAGGTTTTTCTTTTTTAGTACATGGTCTCATCTAATACAAATAATTTTTTTAACAGATCTATTTGGTCCATTGACAGAACCCTAATATGTACAATCACTCCGGGTCAGAGTGGACCTAGGAGTAATGGTAATGAAGGTGTATGCCACAATCCCCATATCTCCCAAACTGGAGATTCAATATCGGATGCAGTTTAGTGTCAGAGCCAATCCAAAGTTCAGCTGAGCATTTACATTCTCTTTGGATTAATACTCTTTAAAAAGGCACAAATGCATCACTTTTCCCTCACCATCTAGAGAGTAAAATAGCAAGATAAACTAAATTCCCTAGTCATAGTAGATAACCAGCTTTGGAGAAAGACAATTCTGAATTCAAAACCCTGAAATAACTTTGGAAAGGCAAAAATCCACTGCTTTTATAAACTATGAATAAATGACAATAAATAAATAATGAGATAGGAATAATAAAGTAAGCAGCTCCCTTCTAGAAAATCATTTATTTGCTACTGAAGATACAATAGATTCACTGGGTTAAGATTGTGGACCTCTCTCTCCTCCATAAATACTGAACAGGTTTTTGGTTTGATTTACTTAACGGCATATCAACTCCTTATGGCTTATTTAATTTCAAAATTCATTTGTAAATGATTATATAATCCTAACTATAATTTCACTAAATGAGAAATTGCACTTTTTTAAGAATTTGTTTATAATCATTTCTTTATACACAACTATGATAGCAAGTATTCCTATGTAATAGAGATAATTCACATAAAATTATATGCTTTCAAGTATTTCTATCTAATACTAATAATTTAGACAATTATATGGTCTAAACTAATTAATCTATTTAATCATGATTTGTTTACACAGTTATATGGTTCCAAGGATTTCTATCAAATACCAATAATTTACAAGTAATAATGTTTTCAAGAAACTACTACTAATAATAATCCTTAGTAAAAAAAACTTAATAGTTAATATTAATTATTAACTATTAATACAAATAACTTATACATTTATATGGTTTCAAGCATTCATATCTAATACAAATAATTTTCAAATGGATCTATTAGACCAATAATTGGGATTCTAACTTCAAGTCAGAGTCGACCTGGGAGTTATAGTAAAAAGAGGCACTCTACACTCCCTAAGGTTCTAGAAATGAAGACATAGAACACCTCTTTTGAGAGGTTCTTAACTCTCTTGTACAGGTTCTAGTCAGGTTTGAATCAAAAAAATTTTGGCAATCATTTATAGAAGTCATGCCAAGTGTCTATTTATCAAGCAACGATGAGTCATTATCATTCTAAGAGTTGTTTAGGCTTATTGATCTCAATACTCTTTTTTTTTGGTTGCTTGGGTTATTCACTTGGTCTTGCAGCTAAAAATCTATAAGTTAGGCCAATGTGAACTTTGTATGCTTTAGCAAAAGAAAATTGGAGAGCAGCCCAGCAGATGAAAATATGAAATAGTCTGTGCTGCTGCTGCTGCTACTGCAGCAAGCATTGATTGAGCAGTTAAGCAACATATTTGGTTATTCCAATCAGCATACAAAATTAGGCCGGAAAGGGTTTCTTTAATAACCTATCAACCTCAGAGAGTTATTTAACTTTAGGAGGTTCATGCCTTTTTCAAAAAGGCATTAGTCCAAAAGTGAACAATAGTATGATTGATGTAGAAACTCGCTTATTTTGAGGTTGCCGTCCAGCACTGGACCAGAAATGATTAAGACAATATAAGCAACAACAAAAAAGTAGCTTCCCAAAGCAAATGGAACCTTAGTCCCTTACTAAGTACTTCCCATTAAAACCTTCTACACTTAATCCAACTTTCCTAAAGTTTTTTTGAAGGGTTTGCAAAAGTTGTATTTAAGGATCACCATTAGCGCCTGATAAGAAGCAATGTTTTACATAAAGGAAAAAAAGAAAAGAAAAAATAAATAAATACAAAAAAAGAAAGAAAAATAACAACAAAAGAAAAATTCAACACAAAATGTGAAGAATTTACTCAATTGGTCATTTTGAATGCAATATTCACACAGAACATAATCACACCAGTTAATAACATTTTCCTGATGACTCTATAATGAAATAAGAGGGATTATACATGTCCAATAAACTCCCCTCTGGTTATCAAGTTGCATTAAGTATTAAATGCTGGTTCTTGAAATAGCCAAAATGGTCAAATACTTTTCAGAAAGCCTTAATAAAATTGGGTAAATGTTTTTGTTGGTCTTTATATTCAAGTGTGATTTACCAAAGAAAGATCTCCCCATCACCTTCTGCCTTATGGATTGCATACCTGATAACAACCAGACAATGAATTGGACAAAACAAAGTGACAATAAAAGAAACACAAAAAATGAGATCAAACAACTCTTGAAAATACCAAATATTGTTAAAAGAACTGAACCCTTCCTCCTTTCTCATATTGTTTATCTTTTGATACATTTCAGCCAATTCATTCTCCAGACCTCATCTACTCTATTACCTATGAGAATTTTAAAAAAAAAAGGGGGGGTAGAAAATAAAATGGTGACATAAAATAGTACAAGTACTATATTAGCTGAAACAATCTATTCTACAAGAGGGTGTTGAAAGGTTCCATCCCCACCTCAAAGAGAAAAGAAAAAATAAAGGAAAAAATCCTCCTTAGTTGGCCCAAGATCTTTCACTGTCTCTTGATAGGGTGAAGTACACAACCAACTTAGATTCCAAATTAGTCTTCTCAAAACATACACAATGCTAAAAAAAAAAAAAAAAAAGCCCATACACTTACAATTCATTTTAGTCAAACTTACACCCTTATTTGACAAGATGATATACACCATCTTAAACTTATCTTCTAAGGAAATGGACATGGCAACCAGAGTTCAAAACTTGAAAGAGGCTGTTTGCATTTCACATAGTGCTAATGCCCTTGGGAAACATAGGAATCCAATTATTTTCCCTTTAGCTATGAATAAATAGAACAGACAAGGCTTTTTAACTTTGGTATGGTAACTAGTCTAGGAGAAGGAAAACTCAAACTTCTTAAAGTTAACTTAAAAATTGACCTTATGTCACATCCTGTTGTGCAGATGAATTGGGTAATATATATATTATACCAGATTCTTAAAATTTTGGTCATGGCCTGAAAATGCTTCATATAAATCCTAAGTACCAGAAAAAGATAATGGGTAGATTTCTCCTGTCTGATAGGGTCTACCACACCCCAGCTGTTGGCTTTGTTGGTACATTTAAAAGATGCCAATCATATTTTGTCAATTGTATTGAGAGCAAATGAAATGATTCCTGGAGGATTAGAAATATTATTTCAAAAGAGAAAATGTTT
>CAUZXS010004315.1:5000-15176 GCA_963585895.1 Sepioteuthis lessoniana | reverse complement strand
GGTATGACACTAAACAATCTTGATGGTGAGGCTCCAGTAAAGCGTGAGATTTGGGGAATGCGGAGTACCCCTTCGCTCCCATCGCTTTCATGTCTACTTTGGCCTGAAGTGGTAGCACTTGATAGGGTCCTATCAATGGGTCGAACAGAACTAAACTCTGTTATTAAGCTAAACCGAATTACTTGAAATGATTCTGTTTTTACATTTAATTGTGTGGAAACAAAAAAAAACAACTTATGCAAACTAAATTGTTTGAAATACAACTGTTTTTGTTATTTAAACTTTGTATTTATGTTAAACTGAATATTGGAAACGGAACTGTTTATATGTATAAAATGCATTTGGCATTAAATAACCTACAATGGTAGATATGCTATAAAACCCAACGAAATTAAATCATATATATTTGATATATATGTATAAAGAGAATTTGACATTAAATAACCTACAATAGTTGATATGCCATAAAACCCAACCAAACCAAATCATATGTATTTAATATATATTTATAAAGAGGATTTGGCATTAAATAACCTACAATGGTAGATATGCTATAAAACCCAACGAAATTAAATCATATATATTTGATATATATGTATAAAGAGAATTTGGCATTAAATAACCTACAATAGTTGATATGCTATAAAACCCAACCAAACCAAATCCTATATATTTAATATATATGTATAAAGAGGATTTGGCATTAAATAACCTACAATGGTTGATATGCCATAAAACCCAACCAAACCAAATCAAAATCCCACAAGAGTGCCATTAAACTCAAACCAAACTACCAAATTCCTCGTTACTGGCATAATATTTGCCTCTTAAACCTTCTTTGATGGGGCCAAAGGGATGATAGTCTGAAAGAGCTAAATCTGGTGAGTATGGAGGGTGCAGTAAATGAGGCGATTGTCTCCCTTGTGTGTGGTCGAGCATTGCAGACAAGTTTTAGCGCCTTCGGACTATCTCCTCTTTGACCCAATAAAAAAGGGTTCAAGGGGTAAACATTATGCCAGTCACAAGGAAGTGAAAACGGCAATGATGAGGTGGCTCAAAGAACAGTCAAAAGAACTTTACGTAGTGATACATGCTTCATTCGAAGACTAAACATTGGTACTGACAGGAACGGTGACTATGTTGGGAAGTAGGGATAGGATCCACAGTTGACAAGCTTCATTTTGATGTATGATACATGTTCCTGTGTATCTAAAAAGAAGACATTAACTTTTTTTGCTTACTCGTGTATATATATATGATTGCATTTCACATAGCACTAATACCCTTGGGAAAGGTATGAATCCGATTATTCTCTCTCCAGCTATGGGTAAATAGTAGGGCAGACTAGGTTCTTCAGCCTTGGTGAGTCAACTAGTCTAGGAGAAGGAAAACTCTGAATTCAAACCTGTTAAACTCCGCTTAAAAAAAAAATTGACCTTGTGTCTTATCCTGTCCGAGCGGAGGAGTTTGTATATATATATACATATATATATATATATATATATATATATATATATAAACTAGAAAATTCAGAATTGTTTTTTCTACCTTCATAAGAAGCCATAACAATTTCAGCTATGATCTTTTTATTTATTTATTTTTTGAGTTAGGCTAAGAGGTTTTTGAACAACATTTAGATAGATAGATAGATAGATAGATAGATAGATTTGAATAGACTGAGATAGATAGATAGATAGATAGATAGATAACTTTTCTAGCTTCATAACAAGTGTTGGTGTGTTGCCACAACAAAAAATGTTCTGCTATGCTTTTTTTCCTGAGTAAGGCTTAGAACTTTTTGAACTATTATATATATATATATGGCTTTTTAGTCTAAGGGTTACTTTGTCTGAGTTTGTGTTCAGTAGAATATTATCTCATCAAAACTACGATCCAGTCTTAAACTATTTGCAGAGAAAACCTTCTATTCGTCGATTAGGTGCGCTCAAAATGTAAAACTAGAGCTAGGAAAAAAGTGAACGAATGGCTAAATCCACACACTCAGGAATTCCAGAACTGGGCTGCTTGTTAGGCAAAACTGAAGATCTCTTTAAATTGTGGAACCACGAATATGCCTCCCAGATAGACAGCAGATATTTAGAATTATGGTATTTATATTATTCATAATTACATTTTTAAAAATTTAACTAACATTCGTTTTATATCTTCTCGGGTAAAATGTAATTACTTTAAGAACACCCCAATTTATATATATATATATATATATATATATATATATATATATATATATATATATATATATATATATATATATATATATTCGGATAGACAGACACATTGGTTTGGTATGAAGGACAGGTGTATTCTATTTTGGAGATTACCTAATTTCGAAATAGATACGGGTTCGCTAAAATATAACCTGAAAATTATCCCTAATATCATCGAAAATGAGAAAACCTGCATCAGCATATATAACATCTGGGAGCGAAAATAGCTATCATCCCATTTGAAAATCGATAAAAAAACACATTTAAGACTACATCTAGTATCCAAATTCCGATACGCTATCATAATTTTAAGGGTTAGAAACAGTTTAGATTGGCATTTCTACCGTTTGGCCGTCGAGAAATAACAGAAAAACATTCTTCCCAATTATTAGCGGAGATAGGTAATTTTTTTTATTGAAACCGAATGATCTTTTTTTTCCCCGATGTTCTGAATGTGCTCGATACAAAGCTATTTACATAAGTGTGGGTTATATTTGTGTATGAGTGGTCATAAATCTTAAAATACGAAAATCAAAGGAAAGAAAGATGATTTATATATAATGAGGGGTCAGGCTTCAATATTAAACTGATCCTACGTTTTAATTTAATGTACGTATTCGCACACACGCACATATATATATATATGTATATATATATATATATATATATATATATGCATATATATATAAATATATATATATATATTTATATATATATATATATTTATATATATATATATATATATATATATGCTGCAGATGTATCTATAGTTTACATATTTACGAAGACAGATCAGCAGCAATAATATTGTCAATTCGATAGATAATAGAATATTTGAATAGAATGGTTTTTGAATAAAGAGGCCATTTTGAGTACGTTTCATCTAAAAGCAGGAGATTTTGTTTATTTCTCGGATGAATAAGCATATATAATTCACATTTACATTCATATCCATAAAAAATGTATCAAGCCATATAATATTATATATATATATATATATATATATATATATATATATATATATATATATTCACCAATCCAGATGTCTATGCGTGTACGAATATATCATCATATATCAAATAATAATGTTTTATACATAGGCAAACATACATATACATATATATATATACATATATATTTATATATATGAATATATTTATGCAAATACATACATGGGTATATGTTTGTATATATATATATATACATGTGTGTGTGTGTGTGTATTTAGGCAGCATTTCTTCGTTAATGCAAATTTCGTTTAACATAATAGACATTTTATGCCTACATATTCTCTTCTGGATCCGTTCGAATTCCCGTATTACTTTTATCGTATTCGGGGGGGTTGATTTAGGTATTGTCCATAGTTGTATGTATCCCTAGTACTTTCTGCCCGACTTTGGGCCATCATCAGGGGAGAATCTATAACAAAAGTGATGTAACTTTTGTTTTAGCAAATTACTACTGTGTAAGGACGTCTTTGCTGTTGGAGATTATGTCATTTGCTTTTAAATGTAATTCTGTAAATAGTGCCAGTAGCTAAAGACATTTAAGTAGATTAGCACTGGTTTGAAAATTAATTCTATTAAGTGCTGGTTGCAGGTTTCTAATATATAGTGCTTCGAGAATCTGAAGTTTTTGTTTATTATTTTGATGCTCGAGTATTGTTGTGTTGGACAATACCTAAATCAATTCCCCCGAATACGATAAAAGTAATACGGGAATTCGAACGGATCCAGAAGAAAATATGTAGACATAAAATATCTGTTATGTTTAATGAAATTTGCATATATATATATATATATATATATATATATATATATATATATATATGCATATATATATATATATGCATATATATATATATATACATGCATATATATATCTGCATATATATATATATATGTATATATATATATGCATACATACACCTAAAACATATACTCATATATCGGTGCATATATAGAATAAACGGCAGATATATTTACATTTATATTTATATAAACTGATACAAAAACATGTGCAAATATATATATATATATATATGTATATATGGGTGTGTGTGTGTGTGTGGAGGGATGGAGGGAGGGATAATTAAATATTCATAAATATCTATATAGAGGTGTTTATCTGAGTTTGCATTTATCATTATCATATATATATATATATATATATGATTAAGTCAGTAAAGTTATCGACCATCGTCGAGGGTGACTCGAAGGCTCCCGTTTCATTAGCTACTACACTGAAGTGTAGGGAACGGCACTACTCTTTACCCTGGATTGTTCCACTTTACCCTTGATCCTTGCTTTATAATGCTGAGTGTCAAGCAAAGCGGCATCAAGTACTATTTCTTTGAGTCTTTGGTATGACTCGATCTGAGATTGAATCCTGGTCTCGCGGGTTATTTGCCCACAATATATTAATATATATTTGTACGCACATATGTATCGATCAGCACATACACAAATATATATGAACGCATATATATACATAAAGACATGCAAATTCACATACATATATACGTAGATACACTTACATATACGCATATAGACTAATGCACACATACACATCTGCATATATATATATATATATATATATATATTAACATTTATACTCGTCTATATTAGCATGTACACACATCTATAATTACATAAATAGATATACAGATGTTAGGTAAAAGGACATATGTTAATGCAGAAGTACGTATATATATATATATATATGTGTGTGTGTGTGTGTGTGTGTGTGTGTGTGTGTGCGTCTAATGTGAAGCTGTACGTAGCGAATGGATAAGGTTCAAATGGCGTCGCAAGTCTGCAGCACCTGATTCATTTCAGAGAACCTCAATCCAGTATCTGAATATTTTCATTGTTTTTTCATTTTAGCCGAAAATAATGTCTCTATCCAAACAATCTTTCTCTTTATATATATATACATATATATATAGATATTTCATAATCATAAATATATATATATATATATATATATATATATATATATGAATATATATATATATATATATATGAACTGAGGTCTCGCCAGCCGTTGAACGGATGTATGTAAACAATAGTAATTGTGATTCATAACCGTTTAAAATTTACTTCGCAGCTAATGGCTCCTCGTGGCTGAATGGTTAGCCTTGCGTTTGAGTCAACCAGGGTTTCGATCCCAGCTACGGGAAGCTACTGTCTAGCCACACTGATGAGTTCTGATAGAACGAAACAGATCTGTCTGTGGATGACGTTATATATATATATATATATATATTTCATCATCATAAATATATATATAAATATCATCATTATCATATCGCGCTGGTAGCACGGATATCCCTGACCCTCTCTCGCCACTCCTCCCTATCGTTCATCGCCCTAGGTAGGTCTTCAGGACAACATCCCGTATCCTCACATAGCTGCTGAATGTACGTTCGTGCTGGTCGTCCTGCTTTTGCGCGGCCATGTGTGGGGATCCATAAGAGTACATCTCTTATGAGTTCATCTCTGCTTCTCGTCTGGTTCGTCTAACATATATAAATATATATATATATATATATATATATATATATATATATATATATTTCATCATAATAATGATAAGCTGCAGCAACAACATCACCTCACATTGATGCAATGAGTTTCATGAGCCTTTTTCTCTCTCCATCCTTATCCTCCCTGCCACCCGGTAGATCTTATTATGGACATACTATAATTCGTGAAGGGGAATAACTCACCTGACCAATGACTAATAAAATAGAAATAATTACTTGTAACCATAAAATTATTAGTATTAGATAGGAATACTTGAAACCATATAATTATATGCAAACGAATGTCTCTAATGAAATAGAATTATGCATCTTAAGCCATATAGATAATTCTGATTAGATAAGAATACTTAAAACCATCCAATCGTGTGCAAATTATTTGTATTATATTTTGATTTTATTTTTCAGATGCTTGCCACATATAAGGGACACGTATCCTTCTTCTTCATAACGGATGAACTTTGTTTAATTTACATTCACGTAGAGACCAATGCGACTTGCTGCTTGCTCGAGACTATGCAGCAGTGATTCATCTTTGGCTGGTGTAATTGCGAGAAGCGCTACATCATCTGCATAGTCTGTGTCTGTCATAATTTTTGTAGGATATCGTCAGCTTCTTGCTTTTTCTTTTAGGGCGAAATCATTTTCTTTCATTTAATTAATTGACCTTTGTAGTACGTAATCTAGGCAGATTGTTAACATATAAGGTACAAATGTATCTCTTTGCCAGACTCCACGAACGATGTCGAAGAAATTAGTGAGCGAACCATTGCTTTCGTTTATTTGTAAATAATATTGATTGAAGGTTTCTTTTGCCCGTACTCCTTCATTGATTATATCATAATTATAATAATCAATCATGCAGGCTTATAGGAGTCAAATTCAATCCGAATACCATGATATTTTTGGTAGTACAAAGCATTTTTAGTATTGCGTTCTGGTTAGTGAACGCTTGTAATATTAAATAAAGGACAAACTACGATATGAGAGGAAATAGAGATATATTCCCAGAAAAAAAGTATATACAATAGAGAGACTGTTAGTAGACAAGAAAATAGGATTAGTGAATACAAAATAAAGATATAGTCCAACGATAGAATTGGCTTCCGTTATTACGGTAGCAAGTAAGGTGATCTAGTGCGATCTCCAGTCTCCAACACTCTAATACTATTCCTATCAGAAGCTGCTCTTTACCTTCTAGTCTGCTCTGGTATTAGTAGCTACTGCTATATATGGCAGACGGGCTAGTTCATTGTGTGGAAAAAGGTGGGTGACGATGCCAATAATGGTGTTTTATGACTTCAAATATTTTTTTATCCAGTGATATTATTGTCACCCCTATATATATATATATATATATATTATGGAGATTGTTGCTATGGCATCATAGCTAAAGTGCCGGCATATGACATCGTTGTAAACGAGTTCGAATTCCAGTCGTGCTAGTGCGTTCACTTTTCGACTAATGCCCTTGGAACGATTTGAACCCCTAACTTTAATTTAGTCAGAAATAATACTGTTCTTCTAAAACGATAGATCTGGCATTAAATAAACCATGAAGTTTGATATACCATTATACAAAGGGGACTAAAACTGAACTTGAATCTATAGTAGTCACCGAGAAAATTAATATGAATTTGTACCTTTAGAAGCACCTTTCGTATATATATATATATATATATATATATATATATATATATATATATATATCATATTTACCCAACCCCTCCGCTCGGGCAGGATATGACACAAGGTCAAGTTTTAAGCGGAGTTTAACAGGTTTGAATTCAGAGTTTTCCTTCTCCTAGACTAGTTGCCTGACCAAGGCCTGAAGAACCTAGTCTGTCCTACTATTTACCCATAGCTGGAGGGAGAATAATTGGATTCATACCTTTCCCAAGGGTATTAGTGCTATGTGAAATGCAATCAGTGTTGTCCAGGATTTGAACTCGTGTTGGTTGAAGACCACAGAGTGTTGACGTTCAAGTCTTCTTGTTATTTTTCTTCTGTCTGCATCGAGGTGGTGAAGAAAGTACCCCATTCTAGCCCAAGCGCCAGCGACCATTTTGCTGGTTGTTTTCGGGTGTTTATTTAGATCATTTGTTGCTATGAGTTACAGTGATTTTTTTTTTTAATATTTATTAAGAGTGTTTTTATAGTATATATTTGGCTCATTCCATTAAAAGGGATATTAGGGTTAGTCATTTATGAATTTGTGTTGAATGCTATTTTTTAAAGTATTTTTTTTAATTTATGGTAATTGCTTCGAGAATTTGTAAGCGGTTTTTATTGCTCTTTTTTCAAATAATTTTTGTATCATTAATTAGGATTTTTCTTATATCCAGGGATTTGAGTTTATCCGTGTCTTTGTTATGCTTAGTCATTAGATGTTGTTTTATGGAACTTATCTCAGAGAGGTGGTATGTAAGTCCACGAGAGAGTGCGGTTGTTTTCTGGTCAATGTAGGTATCAGGTGTTATTTTCCGACACACACTCTCGAAATGGACAAGTAAATTTTATCATTTTTTTCAGATAGCATCAGTTACAATTATAGCTTGGATTAGTGAACCCCGAGCATTTGATATTAAAAGGGTTTTTTAAAGGCTCGTGATATCTGTAATTGCTCCATAGAGAGCTTTTGGCGCATATCCAATGTTAAGTTGGTGTGTTGCTGTTCAGGATAGATTTTCAACATACAGACGAATAGAATTTCAATTTTGTTCCCCCTCAAAGTCTTGGTTTTAACTGATCTTAAGAAAATGACAAGACATTAGCTTCATGGTTTGCTTTGGTTTTATGGCATATCAACCATTGTCGGTTATCTAATACCAAATCCTGTTTTTACATATATATTAGATATATATGATTTGTAAACACACTGTCTAAATACAAAAAGATAAATGAACAGTTCTATTTCTAACAATTCAATTTAGCATAATTCAGTAGGGTTAGATTGTTTCAAGTATTGCTATGTATCACTAACAATTTAATTAAACATGAGTTATTTGTTTACACATTGTTAAATGATCAAACAGTTCTATTTCAAGCTATTCAGTTCAGCATAAGTCCTTCGTATGCATTCAGTTTAAATGTCAAAAAATCTGTTTTGCCCATTGATAGGACCTTTTCTAGAGCTAAGACTCCGGCGAGAATGGACCCAGCAGCAATAGAAATGAAGGGGTATTCCAAATTCCCCAAAGCTCCAGCATTATCGGAACCTCACCATCAGATTGTTAAGTGCCATAACCAGCATGCTCGGTCGGGGGGAGGTCGTATCCCTCTGCAGAGGTGCAGTTGGTGTATTCTAGAGCCATTCTGGGCAAATATATATATGCGTATATATATAAATGTAAACAAAACGAAAGCTACTACTTAATACCTTATAATTCCCGAGCTGACGTGTTTCGCTTATTGGCTGAGCCGTATGATACTGAGTCTAACGTAAAAGTGGGCGGGTTTCGATACTAGCTTCAAGCGTCCTGTGTGTCTAGCCACACTGAAGAGTTGTGATACAACAAAACAGTCTGTCGGTAGATGACTATATATATATATATATAGAGAGAGAGATAATAGATATATATATATACATATTTACCCAACCCCTCCGCTCGGGCAGGATATGACACAAGGTCAATTTTTAAGCGGAGTTTTAAAGGTTTGAATTCAGAGTATTCCTTCTCCTAGACTAGTTGCCTCACCAAGGCTGAAGAACCCAGGGAGAATAATTGGATTCATACATTTCCCAAGGTTATTAGTGTTATGTGAAATGCAATCAACCTCGCCCAGGATTTGAACTCGTGTCGTCGTGTCCATTTCTTACGACGATAACCATTACACCACGGGCACCTCCGTATATATAGATATATATTCGGGATGTCTTAAAATAGATGCAACCTATTAATATGATAATTATTTATTACTGAGACAAGCATAATGGCATCACAGGAATACATGCTGTAAAAATACATCCTCTAAGCGTAATGTAATGGACGAGGGATTTCGTTTTATATATCTTGCGTTTGGGTTAAGTTAAGCTGAGAACCTTTCGGCTCAACACATGGGTTAGGTGCTGAGAGCGCGCGCGGGGAGGATGTGTCGTTCACAGATGCCAAAATAAAAATCCCAGAGAGCGGATGTGACCAGGGATGTGAGTGGCGTTATGCACCGGAAGCGTGCGCGAAGGATTTTGGGAGATTTGAAAAAGTCGGCAGTTGAGAACTAGAATCCGAACGGGAAGGATCGACTTTTGGGGATCGCTGAGGCCAGACGAATTTGTGCGCTACGGGCGCCGCACGAGATGGGGGGGGGCAGATGGAAAAGTCATCATAGAAAGATCGTGCATCTCTCTTCCTTATGTCGAAACCTTTAACTCAAAGGTAATTAAAGGTTTCATACCTGAACGAA
>CAUZXS010004314.1:77500-85777 GCA_963585895.1 Sepioteuthis lessoniana | reverse complement strand
CCACAACTCCATCCTTGTCAAAACTATTTGACCAAGATAGGCATCAACACAGTTCCTCAGCCACCCTATAATCAAAACATTGCTCCCTGTGACTTTTGCTTATTCCCTAAGCTCAGAGGTTGTTGTTATGAGACAATTGAGGAGATGAAAGAGGTTGTGACGAATGTCATTGACACGCTCACACAAGAGGACTTCCATGGGGCCTTCCAGAAGTTATTGGAGGAGATTACTTCGAAGGGGACTAGAGTTTCATGTGTGTACTATCAATAAAAGTGCCCATACGAAAACAAGTGTGGAAACTTATTTAATGATCCTTGTAAGAATTTCTCAATCAACCAAGTAATATTCATGTCACTTAAATATTGCATTGAAAACAAACAGTTATTTCGTTTAATTCTGCAAACTTCAGATGTGCAGCTAAAAATCCCCAAACTATCTGATAAGTTAAATTCAAAGTCACCAGTTTTTAACCTGCTTTTGTTATACTTTTAAAATATAGTAATTTTATTTTGTTTTTTTTTGTGTGTGTACAGTATTTCTCTTGTTTAAAACTGTTTTTAGCTGTAAATTCTAATTACAATTCTAATATATCATCATCATCATCATTATCATCATGTCATGCCAATAGCACGGATTTCCTTGACCCTCTCTCGCCACTCGACCCTATCGTCCATCGCTTCCGGTATGTCTTCCATGCTACATCCAGCATCAGTACCGAGCTGTTGTAGATATATTCTAGCGGGTCACTTTACCCTTGCTCGTCCATGTGAAGGGGTCCACCGGACAACATCGCTTATGAGTTGGTCCTTACATCTCCATCAGTGTCCAGCACGTGTAGCTGGTCTAGTTTGGGTGGCTTTCGAATTAGGAGTTAGGTGTCCATGCAGCTACTGTTCTGTGGGATGTTGGCACCTAAGGTACTCCTGTAGGGAAATGCCTGTCGACCAGGCAATTTCTGATGGCTAAGCATGAGTAGAAAATGTTATTAGTTTTTTTATTTAACAGCAGTTTCTCTAATTATTTTCCCTGAGTCCCTTTGGATTCGTCTAACCAACAGTACCTCTCCATATATATATATATATATATATATATATATATATATATATATATATATATATATATATATATATAATAAAATAATATAAATGTCCTTTATCTTGCGTATTTTTATTGCGATCCTTTCACATGCGTGTTAAGATATCCGGCTAGAATGAGCTAATTTATTGGCTGTATTTAACTGGTCGCCAAGTACTTTCGGACCTCTATGGGGCCATGATCGGGAGAGTGTATATTGAAAAGGTATAATACAGTGTTTTATTTATACTGGTTTTTATATCTATATTTAAATATGTAGACAAATATATCTATTATATTTAATCAAATATGCTTCAACGAAAAAAAGCTGCCTACATTGTGTGTGTGTGTGTGTGTGTGTGTGTGTGTGTGTGTGTGTGTGTGTGTGTGTGTGTGTGTGTGTGTGTGTCTGTGTGTGTGTGTGTCTGTGTGTGTGTGTGTGTGTGTGTGTGTGAAGAAAACAAAAAACAAAGCAATTCAAAAATGAGGAATTTATTATGATAGAACGTTAACAGTAAAACGCTCCGGTTTTAATAAACCCTCATCAGGGCTTTAAGATAATTAAGATGTTGTCTGAACACCGATGGATGATTTATCAAAATAACGAGACGAGAGAAAAAATATATATACAATCATTTTAATAAAACATCCATCGTTGTTCAAGTAACATTTTACCCCATCTTTGAGGTCTAAAAAGGATTATAAAAGCCGAAAGTTTTAACGTTGATTTTCTATAATAACACATCCATTACATTTAGATAACCTTGTTTTTCTATTTTCTTCATACTCTCAAATTCATTTCCATTATTTATTTCCATATATATATATATACATACATATATATATATATATATATATATATATATATATATATATATATATATATATATATATGTGTGTGTGTGTGTGTGTGTGTGTGTGTGTGTGTGTGTGCTGCTTTTTCAGTTATATGTTCATCTGTTAATAATTAATCTGACTTCGAACTTTTTCAAATATATCGGTAGAATTATGCTGCATTTGTGTTTCACTTATTCTTGAGAAATTCTGGTATATTCCTAATAAACAGCTTCACACCTGCTCTGTGCTTCATTAATTGGCTGACAGCCATGAAACAGATTTGCTTGAATTTTAAAAAGATTATTAGCCAACTACTCCCAAAATGGGAGTGATTGAGGAAAGCAGCAACTTAGTTTTTCGGAAACGACTGTTATAAAATATTCATAGAGTGGGTAAAATCTACACAATGCTTCTACCACGATATATATATATATATATATATATATATATATATATATATGTGTGTGTGTGTGTGTGTGTGTGTGTGTGTGTGTGTGTGTGTGTGAGTGTATGTGTGTGCGTCTGTGTGTGTGTTCAATATTTGAACACAGTTCTCAGTCATTCTCTCCCCCCTCTCTCTCTCTCTCTCTCTCTCTCTCTGTCAATATCGACAATTTTTCTCGTTATATTCAGTTGACGGTACCAAAAGGTTATATATATATATATATATATATATATATATATATTATATATATATATATATGTATAGAGAGAGAGAGAGAGAGAGAGAGAGAGAGAGAGAGAGAAAGAAAAAAGAAAGAAAGAAAGCGTGAAGGGACAAAAACTCTTCTGTTTGTGCGAGTCCATATCGGATCAGATATACGTTAAAAACGGAAGCTAATTTCTGCCTTGCCCTAAGACAAATCGTTAAGAAAATGTTAAGAAATAAAAATTTTGTTTTTTTTATAGATTGGTGACGAATGTTTTGCAAAAGAATATAAGTGATCCCATCGTCATACAACGGAAACGCATGAGAAACCAAATTAAGAAAAGAAATGATTGAGATCAAAAGAAACGACTGCTTCTCTCATTTCTTTTCGACGACGTTGACATAATTTCTCCTTTTTGTTTGTTTCTTTGTTTGCTTGCTTTGATGGTTTTTAAGGGGCTTGTTTTTTGGGGGTTTTTTAGGGGGAAGGGTTATGTTGTTTTTTTCTTTTGGTTTTCAGCGAATTTGCATTTGATCTTTGTATCATACGAAGAAAATCACATTCTCTTTCGAAGGTTGTTCATATGGAATCAAAAATACTTGATTTAATTCTCATATTGAAGAAGTATTATTGCTTTAACAAATATCTCAGATTCACCATCCTATCGTCGGGGGTTAGAATATGCTTACTGTATCAATGAAGAGAAGTAATCCTATTTACCAACCCCTCCGCTCGGGAAGGATATGACACAAGGTCAATTTTTAAGCGGAGTTTAACATGTTTGAATTCAGAGTTTTCTTTTTCCTAGACTAGTTGCCTCACCAAGGCTGAAGAACCGAGTCTCTCCTACTATTTACCCATTGCTGGAGGGAGAATAATTGGATTCATACCTTTCCCAAGGGTAGTAGTGCTATGTGAAATGCAATCAGTTCCGTCGAGGATTTGAACTCGTGTCCCCGTGTCTATTTCCTACACCAATAACCATTACACCACAGGCACCTCCAATGAAGAGAAGTAATAGCCCCATGAAAACAAGGAGTACTCTGCTTATGACTCATAACAGCTTCTGATGATGAGGTTCCAATTCTGGAACCCTGGATATTGTGAAGCGTCTGTTTATTGCCATTACTCCGAAGTCTTCTTTGAAACGGATTTTCAGTAACTTTTAGGGTGTCATAAGTGGGTCTATTAGATATGATAGTAGATTATTTGAATTTGATAGCTATACTTTTTATCATATGAGCATGAACAAGAAATAAGAAATTTCACAAGATAAGAAAATATTCCCTAATCTCCAGACAGGAAATAACTCCAAACGGTTTGCCATCCAATTAAAATCAATCAACCAATCAATAATCTATATTTAATCAATTGTTTCTTCTAAGAGAAAAAAAAATCAAGTGTAATATAATCAAATATATTTCCTCCTGGATAATTTTATGCTTTATTTTAGATATTAATTCCTGTGAATTTAAGGATTAATACGAATTGCTGAGGGACAAAGTATCTAGTAATAATCCTCTAGAAATAATCCACCAAGTTTCTAACAAGAATCCCCTAAGACAAGAGTGGGCCGAAAAATCATATGACGATGCTTTTTATTAACTTGTAGGATCTAACCACTGCAACACCGATGGAAAACTTGCGTGAACCACAAGGGAGATTACTTTAAAATAAATGTCATTAACTCATTTTCCATATCAGCATATTGGTCTGCCTTAGAACTTTTTTGCCTACCTTCGTATATTCATTATTCCTTCTCTCTTTTCCCCCCTCTCTCTCTCTTGCTCTAATTTAATGAATTAATCTAATGCCTTTTAAATCTGTCTCCCATTATTTTCTACCGATAGCTTGGGGAATTGTGTAAGATTTTCATTTATATTTACATTTTTTTACGGTAATTCTTAAGATATGTTAGGCACAAACAATAGTAATTAACAAAGCTCTTTGCTTCGATGTGGCACAAGGCCGAATGAATGGGGTACCCAATGAGACTCGAATTCACTCGTGTAGGTTTGCTAGTCTTAGGCACAAACAATATGCTGTTAATTATTCCTAATAAAGTAATTTGCACATTGTTGAATGATTTCAATCATTCCTATCCAACAATAATCCAATAATATGGTTTAAAGTTATTGTTTCTATTCCATCATAATCATTTATTTGCAAACACTTATATGTTATCAAGTATTCATATCTAATACAAAAAGTGATATGGTTTTAATAATAATAATCCTTACCAAACAATAATAACTTCCAGTATGTATTTCTTTACAGATATTTTAGATGTCTAACTTTCTGAGACGAAGGTTGATGATTTTTATCATTAAGGGTTTTCGGACTATTGTTTGCATCTTTATTATTATTTCCTCAACGTTTCGGCCGATATGTCCTTTTGCCTTCTTCAGAAGTTTGTTGTGTAAACTTTTTGAGATGAAGGTTGATGATTTTTATCATTAAGGGTTTTCGAACTATTGTCTTCTTCTTTATTGTTATTTCCACAACGTTTCGGTCGATATGCCCTCCGCCCTTCTTCAGGTGTTTGTCGAACTCGGGAACTTTCATTGCACTTCGAACTACGTCATTTTCTGCATCCACGGAGGGGGTCACCCGTTCCTATTCCGTTAGCCATAACCGGGTACAAGTGTTAAGTATTTCTGTATTGTTACTCGCCTGCAGTTCGACACACCTTTAAGCTTTGTAAACCTTCGGATATATATATATATATATATATATATATATATATATATATATATATATTGTCATCCACAGACAGACTGTTTCGTTCTATCAGAACTCTTCAGTGTGGCTAGACACGCAGGACGCTCGAAGCCGGGATCGAAACCCGTCCAACTTTACGATAGACTAAGGCTTCAGACCACATGGCTACAAGCGGACTACGTTGGCTAAGGGAATTTTAAGGTATTTTATTTTTAGCAACAGCAGCAGCAGCCTTTGTTTACATTTTTTTATACCCTATCGGCTAACAGAGTGCTCAATTCTTACGAAGAGCTTTGCATTACGCTAGGGGCGGCCGACAATTCCTTCGCCAGAGTGCTCAACCCCCTATTGTCCTATATATATATATATATATAGGACAATTTTTAAGTAAGTTGGATTTCTTCAGATTAAACCTCGCAATACATTCGAGAAGTGCATGCTATGATGATTATAATATATTAAAAATAACTTTCATTCCTACAAAAAAGCTAAAATTTTATGGATTAACTTATAATTCTCTAATTCTTCTCTTCCATGTGCCAGCCTTATATGTATATATATATATATATATATATATATATATATATATATATATATATATATATATATATATATACCATCAACACCAAAGGTTACGGCTAAACAAGAGTTTCTTAACTCACTTAATCTTCCTTCTCTGTCTCTCTTTCTCTTTGTGCTTCTGTCCCTGTCTCTCTCGCGCATCATTCTTCCCTCTCGTCCATCACTGATGACAGGTCCTCTCCACTGTTCCCACTGTCTGCACAGAGCTGATGTATGTCTTTACTGGTCGGTTAATACTGATCTGCCCCAGTGTGTAGAAGTTTGTTGGAGAAAGTCGCTTAATGATTTCGTCTCTACCAACCCTAACAGTGTCCAACATGTCTTGTTGGTCATCGAATACCACGGCAGCAATATGTCATCTACTGCAAACGATATAAACAAAGCATAGGCGTGGATTGCTATTGACAGGTGATCGGTCATATGGAAATGTGATCTTTCTGCTAAAATAAAACACGAATTCTTCCAAGATGAAACCTTGTCCGTAAAACGATATGAATGAAGCACTAGATCTCTAACGAAAGGCAAGGAGAATATACAAGTCGGGAACTACGCAAGAATGCAACATGCTATTTTGAACAAATCCTTGCAGTAGCAACCACCAATACTGCAATTGTGTTGCCTCTAGCCTCTAATCTGTCAGAATAAACATGTATACATACGAACAGGATACTGCTGGAGAAGTAAATACTTATATGCGACGTTCTTCTATGGACCCCTTTACACTGACGTGCAATTGTTGGACAATCAACTAGAACTTATCAACAACGGCTCTGAACATACATAGGATGTATTCTAGAAGACCTGCTGGAAGCGATGGATGATAGAGACGAACGAAGAAAGAGAGAGAGAGGGGGGAAATCCATACTAGTAGCACAACATGATAACCTACATACAGTGGTGAAAATTAGTATAAGGCACCCCCTTAATTTGTTGATCATTTTTTTTATAACTTCACAAATTCCTCTCAAAATCTGTGATTGGTACCTAGATCAGATGGATATTAGTATACATATTCGATTTATAATTTTATTAACAAAAATGTTATTAACGTAACTTCGTTTTTGAGGTGGAAATAATTATTTGACAGTTTTTTAAAAAAAATGCATATCTAGTTTACGTCAGAATGACAAAGAAAGAATAAGTGTATGCGCAGATCATAAAAAGATTCTTATCGTAATTTTAAGCCATGTGACTCCTATTAAAACATTTCAAAATTGAATACACTTACTGTAAAATGTCTGGGAACTCTCCCCTTAATGAAAACGAAAAAAGGCAAATTTCTGCCAATAAACTGGAAGGAAAATCTATAAGTTTCATTACAAGAGAATTGTTGAGGTCCCTAAGAGTTGTGAGAAATTATCTAAAGGACCCTGAATCGTATGCTACCAGAAAACCTCCTGGTCATCCACTTAAAGTTACAATTGCAGTCAGACGTCAGTTTTTCCGAGACGCTTCTAAAAGACAATCAAGCTCAAGAGATCTGCACTAATCTCAGAATTACACTATCACTTCAAAAATAGTTCGTCAACTTCTCCATGAATCGCTAAATCTCGTATATCGAAACACGAAGACAGCCCCTGCTTTAACTGCTAAACACGAGAAGATGCGAATTCATTGGGTAAAGAAAAAAGTAAGATGGACAATGGAGAAATGAGAAACAGTGATGTTTTCTGATGAGAAAAAGTTTAATTTGGATGGGCCAGTGTTATTGTCATGATGTAAGAAGGGAGAATCACATCTTTTCAAAAACACTATTTCCAGGAGGATCTATTATAGTTTGGGAGATTTTTATTCGTCTTAAAAGGGTGATTTAGTACTGATGGAAAAGGAAACAAAACACTTTTCGATATATCAATTTTAGGGGAAAAAATCTTCCAATTTATGAATCGTCTACACACCAATAATGCCATTTTTTAACAGGACAATGCAGGCATACATACTTCTTAGCTAACGAAAGACAGGTTTAAAATTAAAAAAAAATGTATTGATGCTTTTGACTTGCCCTCAGAGATTTAAAACCAACAGAAAATTTGGGGGGCATTTTATCAAGAAGAGTATACAGAAATAAACGTGAGATTTGATGATAGAGAAACATTAAAACCTTGCATTCATCAGTATTGGAATGAAATTCCATCTGAAACTCTCAGAAGAATTTTTGATTCAGTGCAAAACAAGAGGGTTGATGTATTACAATTGAAAGGGAATAAATGTATATATTGAATTATGTATAATTTTGCTTTTAAATACTAATTTTCAAAATTGTCATGTACTCGAAAACGTATTTTTCTTAGTACCTTTTTTTGGTGGAGAGTTGTTATAAAATCGAATGTGTATACCGTAAGCCATCGGATCTAGGTACCACACACAAATTTTCAGAGAGATTTGTGCTGTAATAAAAAAAAAATGAACAATT